>CAUYRH010025876.1:0-37984 GCA_963574655.1 Perodicticus potto
GGGATTGTTGGCTTTCTTCATGTGGATTAATTTGAGTTCTCTATAGATCCTGGATATCAAGCCTTTGTCTGATTCAAGATATGCAAATATCCTTTCCCACTGGGTAGGATGTCTATTTGCTTTGGTTGTTGTCTCCTTTGCCGTACAGAAGCTTCTGAGTTTAATTAAGTCCCATTTGTTTATTAGACCCAAAGACTTTTTGACATTGACTATTGTTAAACTTATTCCCCCACCAGCCTCTTCTATGCAAATAATTTTCATAATCCAGATACTAAACATGACTTTCCAACTTTAATAAACTTTATAACCAATTACACTTCTTCCAATTATAAAAAACAAATCACTGCTCACCATCAAAAAAATCAAAGAAGGCAATAAGAAAAATGAATTAAAACATTTATAAAACATGCCTAAAACAATGTCAAACAAAACAAAACCAAAAACTATAAAATAAGAAAAATAATTGCAAGTGATTAGTCTAGAAAACATTTACCAGACAAGATCTCATTAAATGTCACCATGTCAGGTAGGTGTTTGTAAATCACCCCCCACCCAACATTTTTTCAACAAAGAGGCAAGTTCAAAAGTGATAAGTGACTTGCTCATGATTATACAATTAATAAGTTATCAATTCATGACTGAAAACCAAGTTCATGACTTCAAATTGTGTGATTTTTCTGGATTGACACATCTCACCCTGATTACTCTAAATATCCCATGAATAATTCCAATTCACTAACAATTTGCAACAGACATACTAAGGATGGCCACTGCTGCCCATTTTCTCACCCTTGGTGGTTATAGTTAAAATACAATGTCTTTTGACTATTCTGATTAGTGTTTCCTTTATCTCTTTGTCTGAAGTTTAGTTAGCAGCCTGCCTCAGAACCAAAAACACTAACATTAGAGTAAGAAACTTGCCTTCTGATCCTGTCCCAGGCAATAGCAAAGTATAGGACTTTGTGTAGGTAACATGGTAAGGAAAATAATATATATGAGATTTGGAGCCCAAAAGGTTCAAGCCAGCTACTAACTGTGTGGCTTTGATGAAATTTACTTCAACTCTTTGGGCCTCAGTTTCTGAGTCTATAAAATGGGTGTAATAATACCTATTGTGCAAAGTTACTATGAGGATTAAATGAAGTGACATGTGTGAAGTGTCCATAGGAGCTCGATGAATAGCATTTCATCACCATCATCACCATCATCATGAGTTATTACTGTCTCCAGGTGGGAAAAAATAAGCTTTAAACCCATAAGCAGCTGTGTCTGATGTTCTGTGAGCCTATCCATGATGACATCTTCATATGTATAATAGAAAACTAGTTGTTTGGAAATTCCTTTGACTCAAGTTTCAAATGATTGAATGGTTAGTATCTCATTGTCTGGAAAATTCATGTGGAAGTGTTTCCTTGACTCAGCCACTCAGTCATCTTTTATTGCTGTCCTATCATGTATCAGGCACCACCTTTGGTAGGAAATAAATATCCAATGACCCTGACCATTATCCTCTTCATAGAAATATGCATATTTTCCCTGCAGGGGACACTAAGAAACCAGTCCAGATTCTTTCTAAAAAGTATTGCTCCTTTAATGTCTGTGAATGTGTATCAACTCCTGACAATCACTACTCAACAAAAAGGATTCACCAGAGCAGCTCCCTATTGTCACATAGATTGCATGTTCTATGAAGAGAATTTTTTTAAGAAATCAGTCATTAATTTGACAAAGCTACATATTTTTTTCAGATTAGAAGCTGCTCATAATAGGACCCATAAATGCAGAATTGATGAAATGGAAGTTTGATGCTGAAGCCAGTACCAGTCCTAAACACAAAATGACACAAAATTCAAAAACACATTACTTCTGTTCCAGGGGACTATATACATCGCTCTGCACAAAGACAGCATCCTGAACAATTGTATGCTAATTGATTACTTCTTAAATTAAAACAATCTTTCAAATATACCTAAGGAAGCTATTCTATAAAGTAAAGCTATAGCAAATACTTTTGCAAAGGTAAAAATCACCTTGAAAAGTAAATAATGATTCCTGAAGTATATATTATAAATCTAAACATTCATATATCAAGGTTGCTTAATGAGGCAACACATATGTGCATTTTCTGTGAAAATTTCATTTCATATGTTTGATTACATATCACTGTGATCTGGAACCATCAACAAAGTCCAAAAACAATTTGTTTCTATTTTATTTCATTAAACAGGCACACTCTGAATAGGCAGCAATAAATGGCAATTTTCATAACATTTAGCTCTGTCACACAATGAATTAGCAGGAACTGAAAGTATCAGAAGGTTTAAGTTAATGAACACTCTTTTCCTAATTATAAAGGATTTGCAAGAGGGGAACAACATGAGCAGGGTTTGGTGGCAGGCCTAGTAAGAAAGGCCAAGCTTCCAGAACAGGAAATCTATTTGACTATCAATCTGCAAACTGTATTTTATTAAAAATGCAATTACCCACAGGACTCTTATTTGCACAGCCCATGGAAGGTATATTGACATTTGGAGCTGTGCTAAGGTCTTTGAAGTCATCACGGAGCACTGGAACCTTCCTTATCTGGGTTAGTGTTTACAGAGAAGAGGTTTCCTTCTCCTCAAAAGGCAAAAAAAAAAAAAAAAAAAAAAAAAACCAGGAGGAAATTGCTTTATAACAGAGCTCCTCAGGTCAGTTATTAGAAAATTTTTTTAAAGTGCAGGGTCCTGGTATCCTTCCTTTGTCTCTTTTTCATTCCCTTTCCAGCCTACTCCAAGTCCTTCGGCCAGCTTTGTGGGTGGCAACCTATGCATGGTGCCCACATTAGTTGAATGTTCTGTTATCCCTATCTTGAAATTCTTCATAGTTTAAGAACAAGAGTCCATTGTTTTCATTTTGCACTGGATCCTACGAATCATGCAGTCAGTCTTACCAAGCCTCTACATCTACGTACACACCTTGCCCACCAGACATCTTCTCCAGGCCCTCTCCACAACCGCTCCCTAACCAGGTTCTACTCCCTAACCAGGTCAAGAGGATACAATGCTGATTTGGAACCAGAGTTCAGAGTGGGCTTCCTGGGCTCAAATCCTCCTTCTCCTTCCTAAGTTTGTGACTTTGACTTCCTGGTCTGCATAACACGGGTAGCATTCATCCCACCTCACAGGGTTGTTATGAGAGATAATGGGTATAAACCACTAAGAGGAGTGGGTACTCCATACAGGCGGGCATTCCTTCCATGGTAATTTTTATATTATTAACAGGGACTACTACTTCCCTCATCATGAAACTCATTTACCTTCCCAGGATGAGTTCACTGGTCCTTAGCTATTCTAAGGAACTACATTTTTTATAGCTTATTATCCCTCTAACCCAAATGTAGCATTTCCTAAATTTCACTCATTCACATACCCTCTTTAAGATTTTTGACTCTGTCTATAGCTTCTACTACTCTCTTAATATGTCTGGATCAACTTACTTTTTTAAGTGAAATAGCTTTACCTAACAAATAAACTTTATATTACTGCTATATACTTTGTCATATGTAACATCATTACTATGTTCTTTAAGTGGAAAGCCAGTAATTCATATGAAAAAAGAGAAGGTAATACACAATAGTTAACATTTTTAAATGTTTATTCACATAGCACCTAAAATCCTCTTGGATACAATCAATGGTAGCCATATTAACCTTGCGTCTCTTCCACTGGGCTCTGAACATTCTAAGTGCAGTAACGAAGGTCTCTGTATCACCAGCTTGTGCACAATGTGCTATGAACAGCAAGTTTACCAGAACTCTTTGCTGAATGACTACTTGTTACTTGAATGGCTACTGCTAAGAGTGAAAGCCTGTTGCACAAATGCTTACACTTTGGCTGGAGGCCCTAAATTCATCAAATCCTAACAGCAAAGGATTTCTCCATGCACCATTCCTCAAGGTATGGTCTGAAAACCATCTGCCTGATAAACATTCATGGAACTTATTGAAAAGGGAGATTCAACTCCCCAGCCCCAGTCTGAACCTACGAATTCAGAACTTCTACTCACTAATAAAGTTTGGCCTACTGGTAGACTTGTAGAAGTTAAGTAGTAAAAGTAGTAGTATTACTAGTAGCAGTAGAAGTAGTAACAGCAGTACTGAAAAGAAATAACAATTACAGTGTTCTTAATATGTACCTGGAATTACACTAGGCATTTAAATACACTATCACTTAATCCCTTTAACAAGTCTATGAGGTAGGGGCTTCCAAATCCATGCAATTTTTAAGGGCCAGAGAAAGAATATCAGGCAACCTGACTCCCAAACCTAACTCTTAACCATCATACTGTACTGTTGGGTATAAGGGAAGTTTCTGGAGAGAGATCTTACCCATGGGTCCACCCATGGACTCTTCGAGTCAAACTACATATTTTTCACTTTACAAGTTCAGACCAGCTTATAATACAGTACAGTAATTATCTAATCAGGAAGTAATAGTTTAAAATTCTATTTTAATTCATCATGTACATTCATTCAAATTACAAATTTATCAAACCTGAATACAGTTGGACTTTAAAAGAGTCCTTTTTATCAAGGACATGAGGACCTTCATTCCTTGGGAGGATAAATCTGCCCCTTTCAGATTCAGAAGGCCACACTAAAGAAGACAGGGTCATTTACCTCCAAGAACTGGCAGAAGGATCTCCTAAGTGAGTCATCTAGTCTTCGGGTAGTCAACACCCTGGCACTGCAGGTAAATAAAGGAAGACTAACTGAACTGTGCCCAAATAATCTCGAGGAGAGTTTTGTCTCCACTGTGGAATTAGAGTTCACCAACTCCTGAGATCATTTCCAGATCTGTCTAGAACACCATGATTATGCAACCAGCAAAAATAATCTTAATTTAAAGCACTGGCTTTGTTCTGTTAAGAAATAAAGACGGAAGGGAGGGAGGGAAGGAAAGAAAAAAGAGGAGAAGAAGGGAGGAAGGGAGAAAGGAAGGAGGGGAAGGAAAACATTGGCTGATTTTAGAAATCATTAGAATCTCACAAACACAGGGAAATACAGACCAGGTGCAAGGCATTGCTGAGCAGGCACATTATTAATCATAAGTCTAAAGGAAAACAAAAAACCCACTGAATCCAGTGACATCCATTCTAGAAATATTTAGTGCAGCATGGTTCCTGCTTGTCTTTTTTTTTTTTTTTTCATGCTGAAGTCTTAATGTTGGAATCTACAGCTCAATGCCCAGTGGAAACATTTACTCTAGCAAAAGCTGAGCACAATGCATGCAAGTCTCTTGTTCCATACAATTATCCATCTTTGTGGTGACAAGAAAGATTTTTAAATAAACAAATAACTATTTAAAACTATCTGTTCTTGAGTCTTCTTATTTAATTCAGCCAAAGAGACTGGAGCCATCTTTGTCTAAACTAGATTAATAGAGTTGGTAGTGAACAGTTCTTGCAGGTACAAATGTGTTGAGCAGGGGGAAAAAAAAAAACTAAATTCTGAAATAGTTGCTGAGAGTGTAAAGTTCTGGAATGAGTCCCTTTAGTGTTTTCTGTTGCCATGAACTTTGGATGCTTTATTTGGGCTCTCGGGTGAAAATCTACATGAAAACCTTGTTTCCAGGGCTACAGCTAAGGCTGGGCATTTCAATAATATTAAAAGTCACTGGGTGAATAACCAGTCATGCATACACAAATCTAACCTATGTGTTATGAAGTATCTACGTGGCTGCTACAGCTTGGATGTTTGTCCCCTCCAAATCTCATGCTGAAATTTAATCCCCAGTGTGGTGGTGGTGAAAGGAGGTGTTTGGATCATGGGGGTATATCCCTTGTGGATAGATTAATGCCCTCCCTGGGGGTAGGGGAATGAGTTCTCCCTCTATTAGCTCTGTCCAGAGCCAGTTGTTAGAAAAAGCCTGCACCTCCCCCACTCTCTCTCACTTCCTCTTGTGCCATGCAATCTGTGCACAGGTAGGTTCCCCTTTGCTTTTGCCATGAGTGGAAGAAGCCTGAGGCCCTCCCTGGAAGTTCCGCAGATGCCAGCGCCATCTAGTGTAGCCTGCAGGACCCTGAGACAGATAGACCTCTTTCCTTTATAAGATACCCAACCTTGGGTATTCCTCTATGGAAACACTGAGTGGACTAAGATAGTAACTAAAATAGTTTCCTGTCTATAGTTGGCAATAGTGGGCTTGGCCACGTTTTCTCCTTGTTAGTATTTTTGTTTACTCATTCCTGTTTCTTTACCTGGTTGCTGTCCCACTGCCATTTTTTTTGTCTGTGATTTTTTTTCTCATTTGTTAGTTTGTTACTGATTTAACTATTTGCCATATGAAAAATTTACAAGTGTTTTGCATGAATGTAGTTATTTAGGAGGCCTACTTTTTGAGATCTTTGCATTTCCTTTAGGTGCCCTGGTCAAAGAACTCTTGCATAACAAGCAAATCCTCCCAGAGCTCTGCAGGTCTTGTCTGTGTTATTCTGATGTTAGTTATCTACAATTTTTTTAAAAACTGAAATTCATATGATTTGTGTACTTTTAAAGTAAGCTACTTTATTGTCTCCAATTTTCTGTTTGGAAGCTTATAGAACTCTTTTCATCCCTGAAATTTAAAAATCCTTACCAGAATTTATTTTAACATAAGTCTTATTTTAGGTTCACCTGAAAACCTTGAGAAATTCATGTTCCATCCAAATGGATTTTTGGTTTTTTATAGTTTTGGAAAGTTTTCTTCTGGCACTCCTTCAGTTATTGTATATAAGTTGTTTGTATCTTTCTTCAAGAATTCTTATTATTTGTAGGTTACATTTGTGATCTCTGCCTTCTTTCTCTCTCTTTTCATCCCTATCACTTTTCTCTTTATTCTTGAGAAGTTTCTACAATGTATCCCCTGTTCCTAATTAAATTTTCTACAGGGTAGACTCTGATTTCCCTGCTTTTAATCATCAATCCCTGTTGTGATTTTTGTTTTCTTATACTTTCTTATATTCCAAACATTTTAAGAAAATAATATCCTCTCTTTTTATCTTATTCAACATAAATTATCTCCTAAGTTTTACATATGTTCATTGAGAGATCTATTAAGAGATATGTATGTAAACATATTCTTGTTTTCTGAAATCCTGTACTCATAGAAAACATGGAAATCTTCGAGTGATGAGCAATTTAGTTAAAGCCTGCAAGGTCAGCAGGGGCTCAAAGCTAGAGAAACAGAGGCATACTTGACCTAACTGAAGGGGACAGCTGCCACTCACTTCTAGTCAGGAATCTGACATTTCAGTGGTAATTCCAGATGTTTACATATTAACAACTAATTTCAAAACATTAAAAAATACTGTGTAGGCCATATAACACACATATGTGGACCAGATTTAGCCTAGGGGTTGCTTGCTTATACCCTGTGAGTTTGCAAGTCCTGCTGAACTCATACAGACTTTCCCTTCACACCTCACAAACATCTTCACTTAGTAGGTATTCTGAGAAAGGACTTCAGACATCACATGTGGGCAGTAGGGGTTGGATTGAAAAATATTTGCAGTCCCTTCCAACCTTAGATCTAAGTTTCCTTGACCCTCTCATGCCATTTGGAAATCTCCAACCCCTTCCTGGCCACTCAATCTCATCCCCACACCACAGGTTAGCCTGGGGAGGCCACGTCTTCCATGAAGTCACCCATGACTAGTTAATCTGTTTCATGCTCTTCTTTCCACAAAGCACTTCTCTACCACTTTTCCTTTCACTCTGTCACTGTTTCCACTCTGGGTGTCATCAACATTGATTGTATATCCACATATACTCAACATAAAATTTATCAATGAAGTATTTTGTCTTCTCTCCTTACATTAAGCCTTCAAAATTATCTCCTTTCTCTATGCTTTTCCTGGCCAGGTCTGGAATTGGTTTTTCATAAATCTGTATTAAAGTGAAAAGAATTTTTATTGGTATTTTAGACAATAAGAATTATCTCTTCAGTTGCTCATTTTTCATAGTAAAAGGATGAAGTGAATTCCCACATTCAGTTTCCCAACACATCAGCATGGAGGCCCCAAATGCAGATCTCTGGCCAGTGGTCCTGTAGCTGTCCAAGCCAGACAGTGCTTTCCTTGGTTAGCAGCTGTCTCTGGCACCACCTGCTGGTCACTCGTATATCCATCAGAGACAACGACTACTAAGGAGATGTTCCTAAAAGTGGACCAGAATCCATTTGCTTGAAAAACACTAATATCCTTAAGGATCAAAAAGATACAAAGCCTCAGACCAAACCTGAGAATAAAGGCTTCCCAGGAAGATCTCATCTCTGCTTATCCATTGTCTATTTCCTAGGGAGTCGAAACTTATTTTAATGTAGCCATTGTGCTGTGTGTAGTAGAACCACAATCATGACACTGCTTTCACCCTCCAGTAAGAGTTCACCACGTGGCCTACACTTTATTACCTCCCAACAGTCCTGAAATGAAAGGAGTGGTGGTACTGGGTGGGCAGAGACATGTGTCAATTCCTCACCACTTCCCAGGTGCAAGGCCTTGACAAACTTGCAAGGAGAGACTCCTCCCTTCAGTGTCCAGTAAGTACTAATTCACTAAACTCTTCTCCACCTCTAAATCTCATGCCCGACATTCCAGGCAACCCGTCCAACATGCTGGCCAACATGGAAGCCCCCAGCCAAACTGGCTATAATGACAACTGAGCCCTTGAAATGTGGCTAGTCCAATCTATGGTGTACTTAAATATAAAATACATGTTAAACTTCAAAGACTTGGTATGAGGCCAAAGAATATAAAATATCACCATTAATTTTTATAGTGATTATATATTTATATGGTATTATTTTAATATAATAGGCTAAATAAAATGTTATCAGAAATTTATCTCACCAGTTTCTCTTTTTTATATTATGTCATTAAAAAATATTAAATTACAACATATGTGGCACACCTTATATTTCCATCAGATAGCTCTGACCTAAATAGGTGAATGCTTAAAGCACACAATAATCTTACATATCAGCAGATATAGAAATACCTCTATCTCAGGATCTGTTTGAATTATTTATTTTTCCCTTTGTGTATGAGTCTTTGTGGTAAATAAAAATTCTTAGATCTCCTGCTCCTAGAATGGTCACTTTTGTCTATCACCATCTTTGAACCTTGAAGATGATCTCCCTGGAGCTAGAGTCAACCCGGCCAGGAAATCTCATGAAATCTTCTTTAAGAAATGTCCTAAAGAGGTATCAGCTATGCTAGAAGTAGCTCTGGCCCAAAAATATAAATATATGGATGCAGAAATAACTGATATACTTATGAAAAATGTTCTTTTACACCAGTAATCAAAGAAATGGAAATTAAAACAATGAAATCTCATTTTTAGCCTATCATGGCTAAATTATAGTTAGATTTGGTCATGGAGTATGGAAATCAGTGCCTTTATTCCCTACCTTCACATTTACACAGCCTTTTTAGAGGGCAATTTAGAGGTATGAAGAAACAACCTTAACAGCCTTACAACTGTGCATGCCCTCTGGGCCACCACTCCCACCTCTAGGTATTCTCTCAAAGGCCATTGCCATTGCTGTGTCCAATAACTTACTAGAGGGGCATTTGCTCTCTTCAGAATTATAACAAAAATAACACCAAACCAAGGAATGTTTACCATTATGGCTTATTAAGAGCATATTGTAGCCTCTTCAGCCTTCAGGACTCAGTTTTAAGTGCCAGTTCTCCCAGAAAGCCTCTTCCAAACCCCTCAGTCTAAATTGGATCTCTGTGTTTCCTGCCTTATATCATTTTATCTTTTCTCCATGTGACTTATCACAGTCTCTAACACTGCATTTATTACTATGATTATTTGTTGAATGTCGTCTCCAGACCCAAATATACAACTCAGCTCATACCTGGCATGGAAGAGATTCTCAATAAGGGCATGTGGAATAAATAGGTGATATTCTAGTAAGTAAAAGACAGGTTATAAAATAATAGGTACAAGAATATTCCAACATCAATAAAAATGTTTGTATATAAAATCAAAATATATCTAGTTATATAAACTTAAAAGGCCAGAAGAACCCCAGGCTGTTAAGAGAAATCATCTCTGTATCATGATTTCACTTTTCTTGTTTATATAGATTTTCTAAAGTGAGCAAACCTAACTCTCATAAATGAGAGAAATTTTATTTTAAAAATCATAATAAATCTTCAGATTTAAGTCTCAACTCTTAGCAACAGTTTGACCTTGGAAAAACCAAAGTTCCTCATAGACCTATCATTATAAATAGCAGAGAAGACACCTCCCCTGACAATCTCATGGAAGAATTAATGGAAGGTGGTGCCTGTGGCTCAGCGAGTAGGGCGCCAGCCCCATATATGGAGGGTAGTGGATTCAAACCCGGCCCCGGCCCAACTGAAAAAAAAAAAAAATAGCCAGGCATTGTGGCAGGCACCTATAGTCCCAGCTAGTTGGGAGGCTGAGGCAAGCGAATCGCTTAAGCCCAGGAGTTGGAGGTTGCTGTGAGCTGTGACACCACAGCACTCTATCAAGGGCGATAAAGTAACTCTGTCTCTACAAAATAAAAAAAAAAAGAATTAATGGAATAGGATACATACAAACTTTTGTACACATTCCAGTACTTACTCTGGGTGTTTGGGTGAGTGAGACACAAATGCTGTATACGGTAATGGGCATTTTCCCAGTGGTTGTGTAGTTTGCAGATAGCACAAGGAACTGACATTAGTTGAGTAGTTAAATCTCTCCTTTGATTGGCATGCTGACAGTTACTACCACCTACTGAGAGGAGAGTTAGAAGCCATCAGGAATACAGAAGGAGAGTCTGCCACAGGGAAGAAAGTGGGAGGACTTTCAGAGGAATAGGGACATCTCTTCTTATTTCCTCAAAACCAAGTGCTAGGAAACAGGTTTCCTACAGAACTCCAGCAGCAGGGGTGAGAAATGCACAAGTTAAAACACAAAGATACTGGCGACATGGCGTTTTTCATGCTGAAGAGCTCAGTTTGGGGGCTCTTTCAGAACTTTCTTGGCAAAATTCCAGCAATAAAGGGCATCCTCTTTGTGTTCCTTGTTGAATGCAACTTTAGGGAAGAGCTGCTCCAGCTCTGATGGAAAATGGCAGCTCCTTCAGCTTCTTACATGAAGATTAACTGAGCATTTATCATGTTAGGAACTATGCTATAAACAGAGGCTAAAAGAGATGAACAAGACCCTGGCCCTGCTTTCAAGTAGCATATGATCTGGTCATTAGGATCTTCTGGCAATAAGATCCCCGAACTCCTCCCAGTGCTTCGTGTCATTCCTGCTTTGTGTCCTTACTATGCTCATTTTAGCATTTACCCCACTGAAATGCAAACTGTCACTTAGGAACCTATCTCTATTAAGCCTGTGACCTCCTTGAGGACACATACTTTACCTTGAATTTGCATCTGTAGCATAAGTCTGTTATATAGGGTGTTCAATAAATGAGCAAATGTATGATTTAATTGCCTGAATAATTTCATGAGCAAACCTCTACAAAATAATAGACGTTATCTAGAAAGTAAATGTTCACCAAGGCTTCATGCTTTGAAAGTTGAGTAGAGACATGTGCTGTCCGTGTGTGTGTTCTCTCTACAGTAAAAATACTGGAGGTGAAAGAAGACAGATACAGCAAATATGGAGCCATTTCTTAAAGGCCCTCTCTGATACAGATGCTTCAGTTCTGACCCTTCTAGTAAGTGCCCCAAGAAGGCTACAGCTCACAGTTCCAATAAAGACTAAGAATTCCTCCTAAGAAAAATGATTACACTCATGGAAGGCTACCATCAAAGACATAGGTCATCTATACCCCCAATTACCATGACACAGGTGCAAAACTGGACAAAACTGGTATACACAGTAATTTGTGTCAACCAAAGGGTACCCAGAATTACAAGGGCGATATTGTGAGAAAGGGGAGGAAATTCAAGATGGTTAACCCAGAAGAAATAAAATTCAGAGAAGGTAGAATATCTGACTTCAAATACCAGAATTACCATGGTACAGAAAAGAGGTGATATTTTTTCCATGATTCTCAAGGTCAAACTTAGGCCCCATAAATGGGTATTGGAGGGAGGGAGATTTTTGGTTCAGCAGAAGCAGCATGTGTCAGGAAATTACAATAAACGTTGCAGGTTTGTAACTCAAAGTCAAAGGCAATAATGCAGAACAGAATTGCCTTTGAAACTTTGCTTTCAAAGTTTGTAAGAAGAGTATAGGATACATAACTGAATCATTTAGCTCCCTATCTACCAGGAAAGAATGCTAAATCTAACATCCAATGAGAGTGCTCTCCTCAAAAGGATGGACTTAGTCTACGCCCTCCAAATAGGCCTTGGGGTGCATATGACAGCTTTACTTGAGTGCCCTTTGACCTATTAAAGTCCATAAGGCCCAGCTAACATCTCTATTCTGAAGTGTCCATAAACCACTGCAGGCCATAATTATCCCTGTTGTCTTCAAAGCACATTTCACCAGGGTCCCTCTACTATGACATCTTTGGGCTTGTCATTTTAATTGTTCAAACAATTATGCTTTGCCCTCCAATTAAATTCTTGTCTTCTTAAGGAAAGATGCCATATGTTTTTAATCTACAGGGACTAGCATCATATCTTGTATTTAACAGGCCCTCAGCAAATGTCCACAGATTTGGTGCTGCTGGATTCAAGCCAAAGAATGGAGGCAACCCATTCCATCAAGGTCTTGGACAACATCTGTGTTTTTTCAGTACAGCATTTGCCATCCATCACAGAGGCGACTGGAACAGAAAAAAAGTCAAATAAAGTACAAGGTCATTTTCAGGAGCCCCAGCAACTCCATTCTCCAAGGTTGGAATGTTCTCTCCCTCTCTCCAAACAGCAGACCAGATGGTCTCCTAAATCTTGGCTTTTGTGGTTTAACTCTAATTACAATGTTAGTTAGCAATGAGTTCAGTGATTCAAAATCACTAGTAGATTGTTTCCAGACAGTCGAGTTTTTCATCTGCTCTCACTAAGGAAAGGGTGGCTTTGTCATCAGCCTTGTTCTTGCTCCAGTATTATAATTGCTTAGCTGTTTAGAAAATGAAAGAAGCCCAAGACTACCAAACCTAGCTGAAAGCAACAGCGCTCCAGGAGACAGGAGGTAGCAGCAGCCAGATGGCTAAGTAGCCTCCAGTGATACTGCAGTCAAATTGGGAGGCACAAATCAGGAAATGTTCCTCAATTGTGCAAATGCCACACATCAGGTGCTGAACTGAGAGGTGCATATGTGTTTGTCTGGATGTTTTGTGACTGTGGTTGAAAAAAAAACTCTTTAAAAGTAAGACCTTGGAATCCTAACTGTTGGAAAGAACTGTTTCAAAGTCATCTGATCCAAACCCTTCCAACCGCACAAATGCCTCACCAAAAGAGCTCATTCATATTCTATTCAAACACTTTCTGTAAAGGAAACTCACAATCTCAAGACACAGTCCATTTTGGGACAGTTATTAGGGTTTGTTTTTTTTTCCCTGCTATACTCAGCACCTCATTTTAACTCTTACATATTGATTCTTTTTTTTTTGTAAGAGACAAAGTCTCACTTTGTCGCCCTCAGTAGAGTGCCATTGCATCACAGCTAACAGCAACCTCCAGTGCTTGGGCTTAGGCGATTCTCTTGCCTCAGCCTCCCGAGTAGCTGGGACTACAAGTGCCCACCACAATGCCCAGCTATTTTTTTGTTGCAGTTTTGGCCAGGGCCAGGTTCGAACCTGCCACCCTCGGTATATGGGGCCAGCACCCTACTCACTGAACCACAGGCACTGCCCACACATTGATTCTTACTGTGTTCTCTGGAACTAAGCATGGACAAAAGGGCCTCTTCATCCATGATATAACTCTTTTTGAGTGATGAAGGAACTTCCAGTTTCTTTATCTTTTTAAATACCCTCAAGTACTTAACTGTTCATTACTTGACCTAATCTCATATTTCCACACTTTACGTATCAACATCTTTCCCTTGAGGAAACTGTTCCCTGACAGAGCCCTGCTGAGTCAGTCCCATCAGGTTCTAACCATATGGCTCTACCCCTTGACCACCTTTGATTGGTCCAGGCATGGACACTGACATAAAGGTAGCCACCCATAAGCATCAGTATCATATGCCTGGCAAGATAAAGTGAACTAGGCCAACCTGGTTGCTCTCCTGAGAACTGGGAACTTCGAGGCTTAGAAACTATTGTCATTTGTCCATATGCTGGTGAGATAGAAGGCAGAGTCAGGACATCAGTGGCCATCTGGGGCCAGGGCAGAATGGGTAAGCAAAGGAAAGAAACATTTAAGGAAAGGCAGGGTAATAGAGCAGATGGGCAGAAACAGGGGCCCCACAAGAAAGAGAGCTTGAGAGGAGAGGAAGGCCATTCCTACCCTTCTTGAGACCTGAATTGCAGTGATCTATAGTCTTTCAACAAAGGACAAGGAATATTGAGAGAATCTCTATTCCTCATGGCAAGGCCGAGGGAAAGCTTCCCCTCACAGAAAATCACGGACACAGGGTAGATTAATAGTGAAGGGGATCTCTGAGAAGCAGGAAGCAGCCTTGACGGAAACAGTTAAAAATTAACAGAACAAAGTGTAGAAAATACAAGAAAACTGGTATTTCAACATAGGGAGGAATCTATCTAAAGGAAGGCAGGCAGAACCACAGGTCAGATGGCACCAGTACTGACCACCCTTAGGGAGCAGTTAAGATGAAAAATAAAGATAAAGAATGTCACAAGAGATAAATGTGGTTTATAGAACATATAAGAAGTAAAAGTTTGAGCAAGGGGTAGTCAGCCATTTCTGCCACCCCTCTATTGAGCTTGTCTTAACTCTGTAGAGCGTTTTTATGTCTTTCAATAAACCCTACGTGTTTTAATGTAGTGTATCTTTTCTTCTATTTCATCCCAGTTGTCCCATCCACTTGGAAGAGGAGTTCCAACTGAAGGACACTGGCCAGGATACCCCTGGTACATCTCAAAGAGCACTTCTTGGAAGACAGGTGGTTGGTAGCCCCGTAGGGCAGCAACCAATAGGAGAAAAGACATACAAATGTATTTGGTTATAGTTTTTATGTTGCACAGGAGCCTTTAGAATGAAGACTTAAAGCTATAAGATAAATTGTTCACTTTTATGTTTAGGTTCAACAATGTATGGACAGCCATGTAGAAATGTAATTTTGGACAAAAAGGGTATAATCTAATACCCTGAGTGGAGGAAACCCAGCATGCACTGCCTGTCTAGGTCCTTCTGGGCCTTTCTGGGCATTCATCTCTTCTTTCTGGGTGTGGGCCAGGGCCTTCTCTGCAATGGAGATCCTATGCCCTACAGTCAAACACGGTAGGTCCAATCATTTCTCTATGGCCAGTTTTTACACAAAAAGGTTGAAGGAAAGTTAGAATAATACTCTCAAGTTTTATGGCTTTGGGGAAAAGGGGGCTTTATTTCTATGGCTAGTCTTGGGGAGTATGGGACTAGGAGAAAAGAGGACAGGAAAAGGTCAGAAAAAAGCTTTTATTTCTAAGCCCTAAATTTTACATTATTTTTTCCAGTTTTAGCACTCAAAACCTTAGATGTAAGGCTAAGTAGTTTTCCACTTCCAAGGCGTAGGGCAATCATACATTTCCATGCAACTCTAAATTTTGGCCTTTCCAATTGTGCTTATCTATATAAGTGCCATATACGCATTAGAAATTCTATCTAAATGTAAGCAGAAATTATAACATGCAAATGCAACAATGCAAACATCATATGCTCACTACATACAATGTAAGGCACTGGATATAATGCTTTGGTGGCAACCTTCAGGGAGTTTAGAGTCTGGTGAGGATGATAATAAACACAGTCTCTAAAACACAGCAGGCTCTTATGTACTACAGTTAACACATAACTGTTATGTGGAGTGGTTATGTGGAGGGGGAGGAACAAGGGGGTTTTTACTTTGTGTTTGGGTTCCTTCTGGTACTATCAGAATTTTCCAGGAAAATATATGCATTGCAGAAAATTGTAAGCCATTTTTTTGTTTTCTTTCCTTTGACTATTTAAAAAAGCTTTGGATTTTTTTTTCATAAATAAAGAAGAATTTGAGAAATTTAAGATAAAATATACACATAAATAAATCTGGGGGGAAAAGGAAGAGGTGAGAAATTTAAGATAAAACGAAGACATAAATCTGGAACTACCAGGGAGAGATTACATAACCCTGACTAAGAAGATCTAGGAAGATGTTGCAGAGATGGGGCCATGTCAGTAGAGTTGTGAAGGACAGAAAAATATAATAGGTTGCCATGTAGGGAGAAGATCCTCCAGGAAGCTGCAAAAGAAACAGTTAAGGCAGAACAGCAGGGAGCTAGGTGGCTTGCTCAGGGTGGGCACAGCTGAATACCAATCACAGGGCAGGGAAGAACCAATCAGCTACTTGTCCCAATTTGTGGAAGGGCTCAAATGCCCAGATTCTTAGCCAAAAAAGAAACACCCCAGAGTTTTGCGTGGAAGGAATTTGAAGAGAAATAGTTGAGAGGTTATTGTTGGGTGTTTCAAAGGTCTCTTCCCAAAGAGTGACAGTTTTGTTTATGCTAAGTTAACATCATGAAAGGTGAACTGCATATGAACACATTTCACCTTGAAATGTGTTTCAAGGTACCTGGAACTACATACATCTCCTATTTCATATATTTTAAGTTAACTGCAGCATCCAAATGTTTCACGGCAAAATTGAATTCAAGTACTTCTGATTTCTTCCAGAAGAAAAAAAGGCTTGTATGAGAAACCAATTACTAAATAAATCTGTAAAGTATAAGGAGCAAGTGAGGTCAAAATGTAAACAGCATCAAAAACTTCAGCTGTAGGGCCAGGCGCCATGGCTCACGCCTGTAATCCTAGCACTCTGGCAGGCTGAAGTGGGTGGATTGCCTGAGCTCAGGAGTTCCAGACAGCCTGAGCCAGAGTGAGACCCTGTCTCTAAAAATAGCCAAGTGTGAGGCGGGCAACTGTAGTCCCAGCCAGTCAGGAGGCTAAGGCAAGAGATCACTTAAGGCCAAGAGTTTAAAGTTGCTGTGGGCTGTGAGCCCCAGCCCTCACGTGACAAAGTGAGACTCTGTCTAAAAAAAAAAATAATAATAACTTCAGCTGTAATTTGATCTGGCAGAAAGGGATGGTGGGTGTATGTTGAGACTTCAAGGAGATTCTGAAGCTTAAATGTTTTCTATGTGGCAAGGTTTTAACTAGTATATTCCCCCCAAGCCAGGAGTTTTGAAATATTGCTACTTACCTTTCATCAACTGAAAATAATGTATTTCTCTAACTTACGAAAGCCCCCATGAAATTGCAGAAAATTCCAGGGGTCAAAGTTCAGTTGCATCAAACCTAGAATCCAGACCTTGGAGCAAAAGGCCACCGCTTATGCTAATCCTTGACCAACTTTCAGGTAGACTGGTACTCCAGGTTCCATACAGGTAGAATGGTAATTTGAGGCATTTAATGAAACGTAGTTTGAGACAGCCTGGAAAAGATTCTTCACTTCCATATCCAAAGATTGCTTATAAAATGATGAGCCACACCCACCAAAAATGATGAACCTTATTTCACAAATAAACTTGTTGTTTTATCACCCAATAAACTGTCTTTTGTGGAAATAAGTGTTTGGGAACTTTATTGTCCATACAAGAGATCTAGGCTAGACGCAGCTAAACTTTGACTCCTAGATTTTCTTACAATTTCATATGGGCTTTGGCATGTTGGAGGAATACGTGTCCATGCATGAAACAGAGATATGGTAGAAGCAAGGAAGTGAGGGTGTGTATGGGGGAGGGAAGGCATTTCAGAGGTAGGAATTACAGTATGTGATGGCTAAGTTTAGAGATGGAGAAAGAGAAGGAACAAAGAAGGTATATACACTCAATCAACTGCTATGCACTGTGTACTTACTGTATGTTCAACATGGACTGGGTGTGAAGGTTACAGCTGTGATGCTTATATCACTCTGTATCTGGTAGATATTATAGACAGAAGAAAATGACAATGAAGTGGGAGAAACAGATAATGCTGTGGAAACAGCTAGATGGAGAATTCTAATGTAGCCCAGAGGCATCAAAAAAGATTTCCAGGAGGAATCAGTATTAAAGTTGAGACCTAATGGAGGTGCTCTATAAAAATCAGTCATGTGAATGGGAGATCACAAGGTAGGAGGGCTATTCAAGGCATGTGCACTGAGTCAGACTTTGCAGATTCAAATCCTGGCTCCGCCATTTGCCAGTTGTATGACCTTGGGGAAGTTACTCATTCTCTTTGTGTCTTATTGTCCCTACACATTAAGTAGGGATAATAATTCCTTCCTCACAGGGCTATGATAAGGACCAAATTAAATAAACACAGGCTCTTGGCACAGTGACTTGTGCATGGTAAGTGCCAAATGAAGGGTAGCACTTTCTTTGTTATCAAGAAAGAACAGCATGTGCAAAGGCTAAAAGGTAAGAAAAAACATGGCAAGTTCAAAGAAAGTAATTCAGTGTTGCTGGAGTGGTGGGGAAATGATAAGTGATGAGCTTAGACGGGGAAACAAAAGGTAAAGTCTAGGAGATTCCTTTAATATGGCTTATACAGGTGCAAGGGTGGACAGTGACTTCATCAGACAAGACACAGAAAAATCCAAAGCATGCTTGTAGATGACCCTACAACTATGTTGTGACCACTTTCCTAAAATGCATGCATTTCCAGAAAGGAAAAGTGAGGAAATGTGATTCCACTAAGAACTACAAATGATGAGAAGCAGCAGGGAGCAAGAGTGTAGGAAACAAGAAGGAAGCCAAACCCTGGACAAAAGCTCTCAGAGAGGGAACAGGACCTATTTGAGCAGCATGGTGGAGGCAAAGGGCACTTCTGCCCTTTATTTGGACCACATCTGACCCTGCCACTTACTTACATGTGAAAGATCCACTCCTTTTCTCTGTGTCTTCACCAACAAGGAGGTGGTCCAAAATGGGTTTTCTCAGCCCGGGAACCATAGACATCTATGAGTCAGTGAGGATGCTAACAGAAGTTCACAACCTTCTCTCAGCACACTTTTGTAAGACCTCAAGGCCATACTAGTTCTTTCAAGCTAATCTATATCTTCTAGTTGCATCATCTTGAAAGAACATTTCAATGTGTGCATTGCACATCTTTAATTAATTCATAATAACAGGGAGAATAAATTAAACATAACATTAAATTCAATGTATTCTTTTTTAAAAATTAGAAAATAAATAATAACATGGGTGCTACTGTAGGAAATTTTAACAACACTGGACTGGATGGTTTGTTAAGACCCGTTCCAGCTCTCGTAGTCTGGAATCCTACCTTCATCTACTGTCAGACATCTGGTCTATAAATGTTAATGTCCTCAAGATTAAAAACATGGAAGTCAGAGTCACAAAGGCCTGGGTTCAAATCCTAGGTCTGGTGCTTGCTAGCTGAATAACCTTGGCAAATTATCTAACCTTGAAAAATCTCAATTTCTTAATATGTAAAAGTTGAGATCAAAATTTCCTGACAGACTCATTGCAAGGAATAGATAATGTAAATTTTAGTCATTGGCAGACTCCTCCCTGATCTTTGCAAATCTGCATAAAACCTGAAATACTGGTAAGGTAATGTTTTTTTCTTTAAATCAATTCATGTTTTCACTTAAATTCATATACTTTAACAAGATGTGGTATATTGCTACTATAAATGGGAAATCAGTATTACCATAAATTGGTAGTAACCATAATACCAATAAAATCTTACCGAAATTTTTATCTCAGCAAATAACAACTAAAATGTGGTTAAAGTCTAACTATTAATAAATACTATTTCCTGGTGAAGGCTCTGTGCCTGAGGCTTCCCTCTCTGTTAAAATGGAGATCAGCATATATAAAAATGACATGAAAAATGTTGGAGCCTTCAAACTGAAGTTCTCCTCTAGAAGTAATCAAGAAGCTCAAAAAAGAATTAAAAAGGAAATTCTCTGGGCTTTTTAGTGTTATTCAATGCCTCCACTGGGTATCACCTAAAATAATCTCTCAAATATATGCCACATTTGGGATATACTGAAATAATGCATTCAAAACACTGGTCACTGTTCTTATTCTGTGGTAACTGGAGAAGTGTTCATTTTTATTACTGTTGGTAACAAAACGAAACCACTTGGCCCTGACAGAGAGCTCCCAACCCACCCCACAGTCGATACTGATGGTAGCTTGACCATTTCACTGCAAAAGTCTCTATAAGTGGTTGTCCCTTGCTACCTCCTGTCTTTCAAGACCACTTAGTCAATTTCTCCCCCATAATCCATCTTTAATTCATCCCTTTCTGTCTATTTCCATAATGATCACCCATCATTTGGTCTTGGTTCTTACACCAACCTACCCTGCCTCTGTACCCTTCAAGATTCATGTGGAAACCCTACTCAGAGAAGATTTGCCTGGTCCCCAACCTCTGTGCCAGAAACAGCAGCCATCTCTACTGGGCTTCCTGGAACCCCTACACAAATTTCTGTTGTAATAATTACCTTGCTATAATTCAGTGTTGTGTTTGTGTCTGTCTTCTCCACTCAATTATAAGTTTCTAGAAGACAACAACTATGTTTAGTTCACCTTTGTATTCTTTAGTTCATAAAAGATGCTCAATTTGAGGGAGCAAAGCAAGATTGCGAACTAGAGACAGCTTATTTGCAACCAGGCTCAGTGATATCGGGGAAAGAAGACTCTGGCTGGTGGGGTCTACCCAGAAACATCCCTTGGGAGTACAGGGAGGCAGCAGGAGACTTCAGGACCCCAGGAAGAGTACAAAAGCAATGGAGAAGTGGCAAGTGTTTGCAATCGATTAGAGGCCAGGCAGCTGTGGCAGCTGGAGCAGCAGCCACTACAGCAGCAGTGAGTTTGCAGACAGGGAAGTCCTTCCCTGAGGATATTTTTGGACTTGGGCATTTGGTTGAGTGACCTTGGGAGTACTTGGGAGACCTTGGGTGAGTGAGGAGGTGACTTTGAACAGTGCCCAGAGGCCAGGACTGAGCCACCGGGGCAGAATGGAGCTTTCATTCTTTGACTACAGGCCAAGAGAAGCCATTGTGGCAGAGCTGCCCTGCAGGCTTGGCCCACAGGGTCCTAGAGCAAGGCCGGTTTTGGCGTGTCTGATAAGGGGCAGCAAATTCTAGAGAGATCTGAGCAACACATGCTTTCCTAGAAAAGCCACTGCTTAGCCAAGGGACAAGGTTTGGAAAGGTCGAAGCTTGTTTATTAAGTGGGCTGAGGAGAGATTCAGGCTCCCAACAATCCAGGTTATAAGGGCAAAGAAGCCAGCAGAAGCTTCCAGTCTTCATCTCATACAGCTGTATCAGCATTGTGATTAGCATCTCACCCTAGAAGAGCACCTGTTTCCTGGGCAATATTCAGCAAGATACAGATATAGAGAGAGAGAGTAATTTTTTCCTTTTTAAAAAAACTTTTTTTCAACTTTTTCCTCCTATATTTTTTCTTTTTTTCTTCATTTTCCTCATGTAAAAATAACCTTACATTGCTGCCTTCTTTAATAATAAGGGCTTCATTTTTACTAGTTTTTCTGCCCCTGTCACTTGTTTTTCTCCCAGTTTTATCCCTTAAGGTTTTTTGTTTGTTTGGTTTGGTTTGGTTTATAGTATTTTTATTTGTCTTCTCTATTTGGTAGAGGTGAGGTCCTTAAGAAAATAGGCATAGGTGGCACATTGCTTAAGCTGATTGAAGCCAAGTATGACAAACCCACAGATGATATTATACTGAATGGCTTGAAACTGAAAGCTTTTCCTCTTAGAAATGGAACCAGAGAAGGATGTCTACTATCGCCACTATTATTCAACATAGTTCTGGAAGGTCTAGCCAAAGCAATCAGGTGAGAGATCTTTTCAAAGAGAATTATGAAACTTTAAGAAAAGAAATTGCAGAAGACATTAACAAATGGAATAACATACCATGCTGTTGGCTGGGAAGAATCAACATTGTCAAAATGTCTATTCTACCCAAAGCAATCTACAGATTTAATGCAATCCCCATTAAAATACCAACATCATATTTTGAAGAACTGGAAAAACTGATACTTCATTTTGTATGGAACCAGAAAAAAACCAATATAGATAAGGCTATTCTTGTAATAAAAGCAAAGTTGCAGGCATCACCCTACCAATCTTCAGACTATATTACAAGTCCACAGTAATCAAAACAGCATGGTATTGGCATAAAAATAGAGACACAGACATATGGAACAGAATAAAAAACCTAGAGATAAAACCAGTTTCTACTTGCCATCTGATCTTTGATAAACCAAACCAAAGCATACAGAGGGGGAAAGAATCCCTATTCAACAAATGGTGCCGGAAGAACTGGATAACCACATGTAAAAGACTGAAACTCGACCCATACCTTTCACCCCTTACAAAAATTGACTCAAGATGGATAAGAGACTTAAATCTAAGACACAAAATGATAAAAATCTTAGAATAAAGTATGGGGGAAACTCTTGATGATGTTTTACAGAGGAAAGAATTTATGACAAAGACTTCAGCAGCTATCACAACAACAACAAAAATTGACAAATGGGTCTTTAATAAGCTGACAAGCTTCTGCACAGCTAAGGACACAACAAGTGAAACAAAAAGGCAACCTTAACAATGGGAAAAGATATTTGCAGGGTATCAATCTGACAAAGGGTTGATAACTACAATCTAAAGAGAAATCAAATTAGTCAACAGAAAAAGAGCCAACAATCCCATCTATCTCTGGGTAAGAGATATGAACAGAACCTTCTCTGACAAAGCGAAGAATGGCTAACAAACATATGCAAAAATGCTCACTGTCCTTGATCTTCAGAGAAATGCAAATCAAAACCACCCTGAGATATCACCTAATCCAGGTGAGAATAGCCCATATCACAAAGCTTAGATGCTGATGTGGATGTGGAGAGAAGGGAACACTTCTGCACTGCTGATGGACTGCAAACAAATACAACCTTTTCAGAAGAAGTATGGAAAATCCTCAAAGAACTCAAATTAGAACTCCCATTTGATCCTGAAATCCCATTACTAGGCATCTACCCAGAAGAAAAAAAATCCCTTTATCATAAGGATAGTTGCACTAGACTGTTTATTGCAACTAGATTTACAATCACCAAAATGTGTAAATAACATAAATGCCCACCAACCCAGGAATGGATTAACAAGCTGTAATACATGTGTACCATGGAATACTATTTGCCATTAAAAAAGATGGAGACTTTACATCTTTTGTATTAACCTGGATGGAAGTGGAACACATTGTTCTTAGTAAAGCATTGTAAGAATGGAGAAGCAAGAATCCAATATACACAAGTCTAATATGAAGGCAGTAGATGATCTAATACAAGGGGGGGAAGGGAGAAATGGGGGGTCATGGTGTATGACACACCTCTTGGAGGCAGGACACAATTACAAGAGGGACTTTACCTAACAACCACAACTAGTATTACCTAATTCTTTGTACCCTCAATGAATCCCAAACAATAAAAAGGTGCTCAGTTCAGTTTTATATATATGGATGAAAGAAGGAATGGATGAATAAATGGGAGATGGAAGAAGGAAGGAAAGAAAGGAGGGAAGGAGGAAGGAAAGGTCTAGAGGGGGGCAATGATGGATTCTATTGCCTCTGAAGTCCTGATTTCTTAAGAAGAATGGAAGAGGAGGGTGAGGGGAGGGGAGGGGGAAGTTTAGGGGGAGGGAGGGTAATCAGTGGGACATCAACTATGGTGCATATTGCAAGGGTACATGTCAAATCTATTAAGAGTACAGTATATATGTCTTAACCCAATAATTAAGTGAGGTGAAGGCTATGTTAACCAGTTTGATGTAAGCATTCCAAATTGTATATAAAATCAGCACATTGTACCCCATAAATGCATTAATGTACACAGTTGTGATTTAATAAAAAAAATTGTTAAGAGAAGAAAATAAATAAATAAATGAGTGGTTAAATCCAAAAAAAATAAAAAAAGAAAGAAATACAAGGTAATTCAGGCAGAGTTGGCTTAATTCCCTCTTGTCCAATTTCTGTACAACCTCTTCACCACCATTCGTGGCATTTTCCTCATCTTACAAATACCGAAGGACTCTAGCCTTCACAGAAACTACCTTGGCTCCTTGCCAGAAAACAAACAAGCCTAAGAATAAAGGAAAATAAATAAATAACAACAGCAATGTCTCACACTTTGAGGTCTGGGAAATGAATTCCAAATGGGAGCTGAACTCAAAACCAAATGTTTGCCTTTCAGTGACAACCAGCTACTTGGCTGAAAGCCTCAGCCCCCTCCCGAGACCACTTAGCAAATGTCGGCCCAGAGCTCTTCCTGAGAGCTACTGTCTACCTACACCTTTCTTAGGCATGGAAGAAATTAATGCCAAGAAAAAGCAATCAAACTCTCTATCTACTACCTCAAGCTTATTGTTTGTGGTGGATCTTTTTCTACTTTGGAAAGTTTTCAAATAGTTCTTAAGGAATTAGGTTGTGTTTGAAAAGAGTTTACACACGTGCGAAAATTCAGACTTTAATCCTGCCACCTCCTTGCCATTTGATTCCATGGGAATTTATGTCTGACAGCATGTAGCTAGTTATGCGTCCTGAACCTGGGGACAAGGTGAGCCCCCAGAAAGTAGATGAAATTCAGATGAGGGAATGAGTGAGATGGCTCTGAGGAGTGCTGGGAGGAGCCACTGAGGAAAAAGCAGAAAGCAAAAGAAAACCCACTCCATGCACCTGACTTAGCCAGACTAAATCCCTGGGAAAGTTTTAACAGTACTGCTACAAGATCATGGGATTGCTTATCTGCTCCTCTCCTCTTTAAGAACTTCTTGGACCCTTCCCCCAAGAGCTAGATTTAAAGCCTTAGTTCTCATTTCCAGAGCTACAACAGTCAGCCTTTGCTTTTATCCTTACACCCGTGTCCTCAGTGGGGAGATATTTGTAACAACAAAGCAGGCCCACCTTTCTGGTGCCTTTGTTAAGGTCTTAGCACAGACTGATGGAATCATCAAGCACAAATTATATGCAACCAGGCAAATGTAGAGAGTTACAGAGCTTAGACAAGGGGCAGCATTTGTGTGTAGTTGAGCTTGGGTCAGCACCAATCCTAGGCTCACCTCTCTGAGCTTGAGTTCCTCATCTGTAAACTAGGGATGTGGCTTGTCTTACAGGATGAATTATGAAGATTAGAGCTAATGCTATGACATGTACAATACACAGGTACTATTATCAAATAGTGTTCAACCAATGTTTGTTGACTGTTAAAGAAGTGAATGTCCCTGTCCTAACACCAATTAAGGAAATACTTCTCATCCATACCCCCGAAGCCCCCAGATCCTAGCACTGTGTTCAGAGGTATATAAGGACAGGTGGTAAGAGCAGTCAGCCCTAAGTGCAGGCAATAAAGGGGGTGCACTTTCTTTGGAAAATGTAAAAATAATGAAAGTCAGTCTGATTTTATTATCACTATCCACTGGCAAATTCAAATGATGTCAGCAATAAAATATTCTTCCTCCTCCTCTCTACCCCCTTGCTATGCCACAGCCCATGTTACTAAAAGCTTATGCCCTGTGTCCTGGCTGAGTCCCTGCCTAGTCTTACAGTCCATCAGGAGGAGCCAGAAGCCAAGCCCTTGGATTCTTCCAGCAATGAGAGATACTCTTGGATCATTGTCTATACCTACATATACAGAGAAATCCTTAAGCATTTTGGCCCAAACTGCCTTGAGAAGAACATAATGTGAGAACAAGAGATAAAGTTATTTTAAGCCAATAAGTATCTAAACAGGCTCATACCAAAATAATGGATCCAATTTATCAGACAGAACTTTCTCACTTCCTCTCTCAGTGCCCCTATTTTGGCCTTGCTCAATGGGTCTATTTCCCTGAACATTGAACTTTGACCTCTGGGAGGCCTTAGGCCTCTATTTAGTTTTTATGTATGATAAGGAAAAAAAGAAAAAACATGACAAATCCAGAGGAGCTATTTAGTTAAACCTTATAAATGAGGAAACTGATTCTCAGAGAGGAAAAGGGATCAGCCCAAGGTCACACAGCAAGTGAGAGGTAAAGAGGGGTAATGAGGTCCAGTGTGGTGGCTCAAGCCTGTAATTCTAACACTCTGAGAGGCAAGGGCAGATGGATTGCTTGAGCTCAGGAGTTCAAGACCAGCCTTAGCAAAGCAAGACCTAATCTCTACTAAAAACATAGAAAAATCAGCAAGGCATTGTAGCGGGTATTGTGGCTACTTGGGAGGCTGAGGCAAGAGGATCACTTGAGCCTAGGTATTCGAGTTTGCTGTGAGTTATGATGCCAAGGCACTCTACCCCGAGTGAAAGAGTATGACTCTGTCTTTAAAAAAAAAAAAAAATAGGGATGTGAGACTTAACCAAGGATTGACAAGGGGTGGGACAGTACACATAAAATGCTAAGCCCTGTGGTGGCACACAATAAGAAATTGAAAAGCATTAACTTTCATTTACCTCCAGTTGTTTTATTGTTATTGTTAAAATAAGACGAGGCCTACATCTCTAGGCTTTAGGGTAGGCTCTTCCCAGCAGCTAGCTCAGGGTCAAGCACAATGCAGGTGCTCGTTAGATGCCTGTGGAATAAGTGAGTTAACTCTCTCCCTACTGAATCATCATCCAATTTCTGCATGAACATCTCTAGTCTGAGACACCCCTCCCACTTCCAGGGACATGCCATCCCATCTCTGGGCCCATCTACTAAACAGTTCTACTTTTATAATAGGTCAATTTTTTAAATCTATCTCCTCATCCCTTATGCCCATTGGTTAGTCCCTGATTTAATCTCCCTTGCATTGAGCCTTTTACAAAGAGATTTATTATTATTATTATTATTAAATCATAGCTGTGTACATTAGCGCAATCAAAGGGTACAATGTGCTGGCTTCATATACAATCTGAATTTACAAAGAAATTTTGGTGTTAAATCAGAACATGTTGGTCCCTGGATAGAAACCACTCAATTAACAGATTGGGTAATAAAAAGAAATAATAATCTTTCATCAGTCATTCACCTCAAGAAAGAAAAGGTCAGTTTTATCTTAATAACAAAGAGGACACCTTAATCATGGCAAATCTGCTGAATAAATCCAAACAATAAGTTTGTGAGAGCCAAAGGCCCTCTATTACATAAATTAGATGAGCACCTCAGAAGGCACCCATTGCCCTGACAGAGCAGAAAGGAAGCCCTGTGTCCTTCAATCTTCCCTCTGGAAAGACAGTATTGATTACACACTAACGTGTATTTGTGTCTGAGCAGAGGGAATGAAAAAACAAACAAAAGGGACACCCTCAGACATCATCTTTCCACCTGCCAGCCCATGTAACACTTAACACCACCTTACAGTTTTATACAACTCTCCTTGTACTCCTAAGAAAAATGCTCATCGATTTATTTGGCCCTCATGGAAACCCTGTGATAGAAGTAAAATGTGCTTGATTTTATAGATGGGGAGGTAAGACAGGCAGTGTGTAGCCATGGGTGGGCCAGACCACTTGTTCATTCCCTTGGAAAATTGTTATCGCACACCTACTCCTTGACAAGCACTGTGCTAGGTCCTGCAGATGTGATGGTGAGCAAGACAGATACATTCTCTATTCTACATCCCTTAAAGTAGAGGAGAAAACAGAAAATTAAATAAGCACGTGGGATATGTGTTAGGATAGAGGAAGCAGGAGAGGAGCATCTAACCTATTTGAGGCTGGGTCCTGAAGGATGAAAAAGGATGCAGCAAAACAGAGACTTTTGGAGACTTTAGTCACTAGGAGGATCAGCTTAAACAGGAGAGCCACGGATGTAAGGCAGAATGGTGTTGAGAACCATCACACCAGCAAAGTGCACACACACACAAGCTCATGATCCCAGCAGGGTACGGGAGACATCCAAACAAGGAGATGACAAACAGCATGCTAAATCCAAATACTTTCATATGCCACAGCCTCCTGGAGCTTCCAACTTTCCCAAGTTCCATAGTATGAACACTGAGAAGTAATGGGCTTTGACCATTGCATTAAAAGGTAACAGGTGAACCCAAAACCAGGCTCCTCACTCTGACCTTCTGGTTTGCCCATCTTCCAGCCAGGGATAATATTGAACACTTAAGTCCCAAGTCCCAAAATGTCCCTGGCAGTCTCTCTACCTGTACAATTGCCAGGATATGTCAGAGTTAAAGACAAATTGCATCTCACCAGACTGAGACAGAGAGAAAAGGAACATTTATCTACAGTCTTCTTCCTTTACCTTAATCTTCTGGACCTAAAGTGGTATCGCTGTGCCAGGAAGAAAAGGATGGCAGACATCAGGGAAACACAAGGTACTTCACAACTTCAAAATGCAGTTCCTAATGACACATAAATTGGTTTGTCAAAGCACACAAATGAGAAATGACTCTAAGATATCTCTTTTTGGTCAGTGTGTTAGAGTTTAAAGAAACAGAGCCAATGGGAGGGGACAGAGAAAGAGAATGAATGATAAAGAAGAATTGGCTCACCTGATCATGGAGGCTGAGAGGGTCATGGTCTACTGTCTTGAAGCTAGAGGCCCAGGAAGGCCAGTGGCATAATTCTTGACCCAGCCTGAAGGCCTGAGAACCAAGGAAGCCAATGGTATAAATCTCAGCCCAAGTACAGGATAAAATCAATGTCTCAGATTAAGCATTCTGGCAGGAAGGGGCCAAATCTTTCTTCCTCTGATTTTTGTTTTATTCAAGCCCTCAGCAGACTGGATGAAGTCTGCCTATGTTGGGAGGGCAGACCATTTCACAGAGTCCACCAAATCAAATGCTAATCTCATCTGTAAATACCCCACCAGACACCTCCAGAAATAATGTTTAATGTGGGCACCCTGTGGCCTAGTCAAGAAGATGACACATTAAAATTAACTGTCACAGTCAGATAGATGGTTCTTTGGGGGAACTTTGTGCTTTTGGAGTAGGTTTCGTGTAGGGTATTTATTCCCACTTTCATTCCTCCGATGGGGGGAGTGTTCAAATTGCAGCACAAATGAAACCAGCTTATTGTCTTTTGTTTGGCTCCTAAAGCCTCTCTCTGTCTGACATCCTCTCAGTCCTTTTTGCCCTCAACTTTGAGGCCTCCCCTTTCTCCTAGCACTGAACACTACCCTCTCTAGTTTGTTTTCTAGATTCATAAAATGCTTTGCCTTTCTTCAGTCAAGAAAATTTATTAAACTTACTTTGTTGTAACTTGGCTACTTCAATGCCCTTCCTCCCACTGTCACAAATTCCTAGCATAACTCCTCCCTTCACCGTTGCTGTGAATAGGGCGTAGCGTTTATGACATTGTCATAGGTGCAGAAATGTTGCCACATAACTCAGAAACATAAAGAAATAAAAAAGTCCAGCCACAATGCTCTGAGCCAACCTCCCACTCGGTCAGACAAATCAAGTTTCTCTTATGCCCCATGGGAACACTAAGATTGCAAATATTATGCTTCTACTCTTTATATTCTTGAAAATATCTATTGTCAGTGTGTAGTCTGGGGCCACTGATGGCCAATAACAGGGCCTTTATTGATTTATTTAACAAGTACAAACCACCTGCTATTTATAAGCTCCACCTTCAGTTCCTTTGTATGAAAACTATTTATTTTCCCTCCACATATCACTATCTAAAATTATCTTTTTATCTTTGTTCTTTCTGTCTCTCCCAACAAAATAGATGTTCCATGAAAACAAAGACCTCATCAGTTCTGCCCAGCATTGTATCCCCAGTGCTAACTGCAGTGCCTGAGACACAATAGATAGTGAGCAAATATTTGTTGGATGAATGGAGAATGATAAGGCAAAGTCACTGGGAGGACTGCTCATTCCACTCAAGGATTTTACAAATGGAACCAACTGATGTTTTATGTCCTTGTGTTTATAATACAATTATGCCTGGGGTTTTCACTCACACATAAATCTTGTTTTTCCCCATGCCAGACATCCTATCATTGGATCTTAGTCAAATAAGAACCTCCCTTCCCAGCCTCTGTGAGGGGAATTTTGGTCACATACATTAGAGTCAAGGTCTAAGACATCATTGGTAAGATCTAAGATTTAATATGCTAGGAAAATTTTTATACTTCTTTCTGAAGTTGCCTGGGACACCTAACCAAATTCAAATATGTTCAATGGCACTTACTTTACACCAAGAATCTGGGAAGCCTAGTAAGATATAAGCAGCTTCAAACAGAATAGCACCTATTTGGGGGACCTTCTCAGATTAAAGAAAAAAAAAAAAAAGGAAAGGAAAACCACTCTTCTAGATAATGTCTAATGCCCTTTCATCTCTGACCTTCTGCAAGTCTCCCACTTTTACTTAAGGACTCCACACTCCCCTTCTCCTGTACCTTCCACACGTATAAAATAAATAGAAATATTTACAAGGGCGCTCTTAGTCATATTTACGTAAATCTATATTAACTGTCCAGTTAGCCTTCAATTTGAAAAATAGTAATATATAGATTCCTATGCTTTCAAATCTTTTTTTGATCTTTGTAACAGCCTTTTGAATTTTGTATGATAATTTCTCTCCTTTCCTCCAAACTAGCATTTGAGGAAACTAAAATGCTGATGTTTATACAAAATCACATAGTGTATCATGGCTTAACTGAGGCCAATCACTTTCCTAATCTTATGCTCTTCATCCTGGTTGAGTATGGCAAAATGATATTCAGGTCACTCCTCTTCCCTCCTCAACCCAGGATAGGCATTACCAACCCGTCACTGCCCACCTTCCCACCACATTAGAGACAACTTTATTTAAAAGCCCTTTCAACACAATATTTCTGGAAGCTACTACCAATCTCAAGTTGAAACCTGAGATTTGAGACCTATTTGCCTTCCTTTTACTAACCAAGTTTCCCCCGTGAATTAGGAAACCCATGGTGAAAAGCAATATAGAAGTGAAAACTGCTGCTTGCAGAAAGAGGATGAGTACCAGAGTAATACAAGGAAGGTGAGCTAGTAGGATGGGAAACAGGATCAATTTTGAACTTCACATTATGTACTTTCCTGAAAGTCTTAAAACCTGGGTTTAATTTTGCTCCAGTTGCTATAGCAAATAGAGATGAGTCATTGCTGCCACCATAAAATATTCAATTGTTACATACAAATGGTTGTTAATTACATCTCCTGCTTCTATCAAAAAGATAAATCATTATTTGAACTTCCCCCGGGGTGACCAGTGTGTACATATTCCAGCCCTGATCCTTCCATGAAAACATTTAAGTGCTGCTTTTTATAATCAACCCAGCTTTAAACATAGCAGCTTTAGAGATGATGTGATAACTCTGAAATAACATCTTATATAAACTCAAATGATTCTCATTGTGGGAAAACAAATGTAGCCAAATCTCTTAGAATCTTTCCTTCTTTCTTGAGTGATTCATTCTCATTCTTAATTTAGCAAAAATTGCTAAGTAATAATAAAACTGATACCATACCTGAAAAAGTAAGTCAGCAACACCAACAGATCATTTCCGTTAGATAGCTAACTGCATCTTTTATATTTTCTCCCAATAAATAACTTTAAAAAGAGATACTTCTTAAATTAGCACTTAGAAATAAAGACTTATTTATTATCTACTAAATAGAACAAAAATAGAAATGTGAGGGTGTCCAAGGATTGATGACTTTCCCAGGATTCCAATCTAAACAAAAATTGTTGAGATATCTGTGTTTGAAAACACTCACCTTTTGAGTTCTGCAAAGAGATTTAAAAAAAAAAAAACCTTCTGTAAACTGGAGATAAACATTTTCCCCTGCATTGTCTAATTGCTGTGCCTAAACTGAGCAGATGGCGCACCGAGGTGGGTCTACCCCTTGAGATCACTGAGCATTTTCCTATTTAATTGTACTTTGAAAGCAGATTGTTCTGCTCCGGCACCTGTGACCAGTAGCATTTGGGAATTTGCCCATCCTGTTTGATGGAGGTCATCCAACTTGGAGGTCACCCACTTCATCTTTCGTTATGACCTCCTTCCCCCAAATTATCCTTGAAGGTGGATATCTGGTACATCCTGGACATCAGCAGACCTTGCACTTTGACCCTTCTGGCCAATCTCCATCTTAAGTCTCTTTAATTTAGCCTTAATAGTTACCATTTATTAAACATTATTATATGCTAGGCACAATCTTACTAGGAGCTTTGTAAATATCATCAAACAAGAACCCTAATTAAAAGGTAGGTGCTAAAGTCATTTCTGCTTTATAAATGAGGAAAATGAAGCTAAGAAAAATTTAGTAACTGTTCCCACATCACCAGGCTAGTAAATTGAAGAGCCCAGATTAAAAACCAGGATATGGAGCCTTTGTACTAAGTTCTATGTAAACTCACCACACAGTAGATTCTTTCATGGTCCTCTGCCCACTCATATCTCTGTGTTGAGCAAACTAAGCATTTTGATACCAAGATCTAAAGCACCAAGAAAATAATTCTCTTATGTTACCAACAATGGCTTAAAACTAATATGTCATGGCATTTTTCTTTTGGTCACCCAGCCAATGAAGCTCTTTTTGATGTTTCAGGAATCCTCCCAGCCTACCTTAGGAATCTTGTCAAGGAGCCTGAAAATGTGGTGCTCACTTTCCCAACTCCCTTGAGAGCAGGGCACAGGGACATGGCCTAAGTCTTTATCTTTAAGAAGTTCCACCCAGGGCTTTGAAATAGCAGTTAGAGATGAAGAGAACAGGGGACTGGGAAGAATCCATTGTGAGGGTAAGTACTGGCAGAAAATACCCCATTCGGGGAAGTAGGGTCCAGTGTAGCTAGCAGCAGCTCTGGGGGCTGTGCTATCAAGGCTCAGTGGAGCTGCTGTGGGGAGCCCATTAGGCCAGGCCTGTGATCAGGGTCTGTTCACATTTTCAGCATTGGTCCTGGTTGCCCAGCCTCCCTTTGATCCTGCCAAGTTTTCTAATGTTTTGAGCCATTGTGGGAGCTGCCTCATGCCCTTTTGACACATTTCTTCTCTACTAAAAATAGTCAATGTCAGTCGCTTGCTCTGACTACATCAGGGAGGCAGAATTCTAGGATTGCAAACACCTCTGTTCTCCACAATCCCTTGCCAATCACTTCATTGAAGGGGATCCAGGGAAATCTTTAAGGAAAAAATATAAAATAAAAGTAAAAGTCAGCTCTGAAAGAATTCATTTGTACATGGCTACGGCAGCTAAATTTACCAGGCCTGCAGATACCCCAAATGGTACAGGTTCTTCATAGAACCTTGGAGCTAGATGCCAGCAGAGTCCAAGGGGTTTACACAAATACAAAATATCAGGAAGGGAGCAAGATGGCTGACTAGAGATATAACTCACCAGATTGTCCCAGAGAGAAGGTAGAGTTTCAGATAAAGGAGAGGGGAGAAGAGAGCAGCTCAGTTATAGATCATAGAGGTTCTGGAACCTGCTGAGGACTTCACAGAGGAAAATTGTGAAGCAAAGAAGAAAGAAGATAAAGGAGAAAAGATATTAGTGAGGATCAAACCCAGAGAGGCTCAGAGCCCTGTGAAGGGGTAACGAGGTGTCTCATTCTCCCTCCTACACTCGTTTGGTGACCAGCAGTCTACCAAGTTACTTAGAAGCTTTTCTACCCCCATGAGCCCAGGCACTGCAGCAAACATGGACAGAGGGGAGAAACTGTATGATCTCATAGCTTAGACATTCTTGCAGGGTTCCCCTGCAAGGAAAGTGATTTCTTCTATCCCCTCCTCCACCCACTGCAGGTGGAAGAGCAGTCTGAACTGAGAATTTGGCGAGCAGCTGCCTCCCCCCAGCCAGTACACCCTGAAGTCTGTGGTTTCCACAGAGAATGGGGTCCATGCCTTTCCCCTTGAGGATTTGCAGCGGACCTGAAGTGCCCATTGTGGGAGCTCACTGCCCATCAATTTTTCACAGAGATGCATGCCAGCAGGTCAGACAAGCAGACAAAGTATCTGGAAGGGAGCAAGATGGCTGACTAAAGATTTAACTCACCTGATTGTCCCAGGGGGAAGGTAGAGGGGAGAAGAGAGTAGCTCAGGTGTAGATTATAGAAGTTCAGGAACCGGCTGGGGACTTCACAGAGGTGAGCAGCCACCTCCCGTAGACTCATGTGGCTTGCTGGGGGACACAAGGCAGAGGTTTGGGAGCTGGACTTGAGGGGAGCACATGGGCAGAACTGACAGGAGAATACTATGGAGTATGGAAGTCCAAGGTGGCAGTCTAAATTATTAGAGAACAAAACCAAAGAGAAATGAAACAAAAAGTTGGTTCTTTGAAAATATAAACAAAGGGTGGCACCTGTGGCTCAGTGAGTAGGGCACCGGCCCCATATACTGAGGGTGTCAGGTTTGAACCCAGCCCCAGCCAAACTGCAACAAAAAATATCCGGGCGTTTTGGCAAGTGCCTATAGTCCCAGCTACTCAGGAGGCTGAGGCAAGAGAATCGTCTAAGCCCAAAGAGCTGGAGGTTGCTGTGAGCTGTGACACCACAGCACTCTACCGAGGGCAACAGAGTGAGACTCTGTCTCTAAAAGAAAATATAAACAAAATCCACAATCCTCTTGGTAGATTAACTAAGAATAGAAGGGAAAGGACCCAAAGAAGCTTGATCAGAAATGAAAAAGGTGGCATTACAACAAATACCACAGAAATGCAAAAATCATTCATGAATACTACATAAATCTCTACACACATAAACTACAGAACCCAAAGGAAATAGACAACTTCCTGGGAACTCAACAACCTCCCAAGAATCAACCAGGAAGAAAAAGAACTCTAAAACAGACCAATAATGAACAGAGTGAGATCAAATCAGTAATTAAAAAGTCCCCCAGCAAAAACAAAAGCCCAGAGGAGATGGATTCACAGCCACATTCTAACAGAACTACAAAGAAAAACTGGTACCCATAATATAAAAATTATTCCATAATGTTGAGAAGGAGAGAATCCTCCCAAATCCTTCTGTAAAGACAATATCACCTTGATTCCAAAGCTAAGAAAGAACAGAACAAGAAACCTACAGATCAGAATTTCTTATGAATGTAGATGCAAAAATCATCAATAAAATATTAGCAAACCTAATTCAACAGCACATCAAAAAATAATCCACCAGTACCAAGTGGGTTTCATCACCACGTAAATAATAGCAAAAACAAAGACCATAGGATTATCTCAACAGATGTAGAAAAAGCACTGGACAAAATCCAGCATCCAGTCATGAATAAAACCTTCAACAATCCTGGCACAGAAGGAGCATACCTCAGAATTATAAAAGCCATTTATGACAAACCCACAGACCACATCATACTGAATGAGGAAAAGTTTAAAGCATTCACCCTAAGAACTGGAACAAGAAAAGGATGCCCACTGTCACCACCCCTATTCAAAATAGTGCTAAAAGTCTTAGCCAGGGAAATCAGGCAAAAGAATATTAAGGGTATCCAACTTGGTATCCAACAGAAAATCTAACTATTGTTCTTTGCTGACAATCTTGGATCTAAAAAACCCTAAAGATTCCACCAAGAGTCTCCTAGAATTTATAAATAAATTCACTAAAGTCTCAGGATACAAAAATCAACGTACTTAAATCAGTAGCATTTCTTCTTTTTTTTTTTAAGACAGAGCCTCAAGCTATCACCCTGGATAGAGTGCTATGACATCACAGCTCACAGCAACCTCCAATTCCTGGGCTCAAGTTAGTCTCCTGCCTCCACCTCCCAAGTAGCTGGGACTATAGTTGCCCACCACAACATCCGGCCATTTTTTGGTTGCAGCCATCATTGTTGTTTGGCAGGCCTGGGCTGGATTCGAACCCACCAGCTCAGGTGTACGTGACTGGGGCCTTAGCCGCTTGAGCCACAGGCACCGAGCCCAGTAGCATTTCTGTATACTAACAACACTCAAGCTCAGAGTCAAATCAAGGATTCAATACCATTTACAATAGCTGCAAAGAAAATTAAATACCTAGAAAAATACTTGACTTAAGAGATGCAAGATCTCTATAAGGAAAATTACAAAACCTGAAAAAAAATACAGACGATACAAACAAATGAAAAAACTTATCATGCTCATGGATAAGTAGAATCAACATTATTAAAATGTCCACAACTACCCAAAATGATTTACAGATTCAACACTATCACCATCAAGTTACCAAAGTCATATTTCACAGTTCTAGAAAAAAATAATTCTATGCTTAGTTTGGAGCCAGAAAAGGGTCTAAATAGCCTAAGCAAAAAGAAGAAATCTGGAGGCATTACATTACCAGACTGCAAACTATAAGGCTATATAACCAAAACAACATGGTATTGGTACAAAAGTAGAGGCACAGGACAATGGAACAGAACAGAGAACCCAGATATAAAATCATCTATCTACAACCAACTGATCATTGACAAAGTAGACAACAATGTACAGGAGGGAAAAGAAGTCTTAGGAATAGAAGTCTTAGTCAATAAATCATGCTGGGAAAATTGGATAGCTACATCCAAAAGCTAGAAACCAAACCCCTACCTCTCACCACCCAAAAAGTAACAGAAGATGAACAAAAAATTGAAATCTAAGGCATGAAACCATAAGAATTTTAGATGAAAATGAAGAAAAAACTCTTCTAGATATTGGCCTAGACAAAGAATTTATGAAAAAGACCTTCACGGCAACCATGGCAACAACAAAAATTAATAAATTGAATTTGCTTAAATTTAAAAACTTCTGCACATCTAAGGAAACAACAGAGCAAATAGACAACCTACAGAATGAGAGAAAATATCCTCAAGCTATGCATAGATAAAGAGCTAAGAACCAGAATTTACAAAGAATTTAAACAAATCAGCAAGAAAAAAACAAACAACCCTACTTAAAAGTGGGTAAAAGACATGAACAGAGGTTCTCAAAAGAAGAAAGACAGAGGGAGGAGCCAAGATGGCGGTCTGTAGCCAGCTTTCCCCCAGAGGCTCCCTTCCAGAAGGAGAACTGAAGGACAAAAATTTGGCAAGAAAGCTCATGGTTTGGATCTGAGCCAAAAGAGAAGGTCGAAGAATGCACATCAACCCTGCTGGGGCAACATGTGACCCCAAGGACACCAACAAAAGGTATACAGCATATCACCAAGTGGACGAGAGTCCCCTCCCCCACAAGAACAGCTCACAGTGTACTCCATACTTCCATACAAACAAGCAAGCAGAGTTCAGATGTCCTCCCACTCTACCCCATGGCTGAGACCCTCTAAAAACTGGACCTCCTTCCCCTACTAGGGTGCCATGGCACTCTCCTGCCAGGCATAAAACTGTATAAAACTGTATATATTCTCTACCTGCAAGTTGGAACTCCTGGCACTCCCCTCCACTCTCACCCCACGGTCTGGAGGCCTGTCCTCCACAGAGTCCAGATTCTTGGACATTTTCTCGAGGGGTGTGGATGGGGCATGGACTGTTGCTGATCTGTGCTGATTTTCCTTCTCATGAGTGGTGAGAGGAAGGTGAGCCAAGAGGAGGCCAAGCTGGAGAGGCAGTCCCCTGAGGCACGGAGCAGCAGCCACAGCTGCAGGAACAATGGCAGTGGGGCTCGCACCCCTGGGGATGTTTTGAAGAGACACTCCCAGTCTCTCTGGGTGGCTGAAGGAAGCCGGGCGGCTTCTCTGGTGGCAGCCACCAGCAGAGCAGACTGGCGCAGGCCCTGGGAGTAAAGGGTATGCCTGAGGCAGTAACAGCCAGGGCAGAGTGCGAGGATTAGAATACACATAAGAGTCAGCCGATTCCCAGGGTGGAGACTGCTTTACTGAGCTTCAGATGCACCTGGCCCTCAGGGGATGAAAGCTGAGACAAAGGGCTGGAACTCACAGACTTAGTCAGACCCATTTGCAGCCCAGCATCTCATCCACAGGAAAAGAAACAAATTCTGCTAACTTGTTCTGTTCTATCAGCTACATCAAT
>CAUYRH010025877.1:0-24740 GCA_963574655.1 Perodicticus potto
TTTTTTTTTTTTTAAATACATGTATTTTATTATTCTTCATTACATTATTTCCCCCCCACACCCCTCAGGGGTAAGACAGAATTGATTTACAGAAAAGAATACAGAGGCTCGGCGCCTATGGCTCAGCGGGCTAAGGCATCAGCCACGTACACCTGAGCTGGCGGGTTCGAATCCAGCCCAGACCCACCAAACAACAATGGTGGCTGCAACCAAAAAATGGCTGGGTGTTGTGGCAGGTGCCTGCAGCCGCAGCTACTTGGGAGGCGGAGGCAGAAGACTCACTTGAGCCTAGGAATTGGAGGTTGCTGTGAGCTGTGATGCCTCAGCACTCTATCCAGGGTAGCAGTTTGAGGCTCTGTCTCAAAAAAAGAAAGCTAACATGTCCATGAGTATTACAAACCCCACTTCAAACAGAACAGAAACCAATTACATGGAACAGAGCTTATTTGTTATGGTTTTCTGTTTGAAACGTTGGTGATTCTGTGTTCTATTTTCTAGAAGTCAAGAAAAACATGTCTTTTTTTGTTTGTTTGTTTTGTTTTTGTTTTTTCCAAGGCCAGGTTTTGAACCCTTCACCTCTGGTTTATGGGGCCGGCACCCTACTCCTTTGAGCCACAGGCACTGCCCAAGAAAACCATTTTTTGTCTCTTGAGCTATTTGTAGTGTTAAGCAATGTATGTACTTACAGGTAGAATTTGCAACATTTATTTTTTTCTCTCTTCTTGATTCTCCAGAATTTGAAAACCATTTGTAAGTATTCTTAATTTATGACAATACAGTTATTTGCATAAGTTCAATAAGAATCTGTTTTGTTCTATAGGACATGATGAAGGCACTGGTTATTTTACCAAGGCTTTGACTGGAATAGCATTTCCAGAGGTGTCCAGACTACATTAAGGAATTAAGGTTGACTCAGTGCCTGTAGCTGAGTGGTTAGGGTGCCAGCCACCTACAATGGGGCTGACAGGTTCAAATCTGACCCTGAGCCTGCTAAACAACAAGGGTAACTACAACAAAAAGAAATCTGGGTGTTGTGGTGGGTGCCTGTAGTTCCAGCTACTTGGGAGGCTGAGGCAAGAGAATTGCTTAAGGCCAAGAGTTGGAGGTTCCTGTGAGCTGTATGCCATGACATTCTACCAAGAGCAACATAATCAGACTCTGTCTAATTAAAGTGGACTTTTTTTTGAGACAGAGTCTCACTATGTCATTCTTGGTAGAGTGCTGTGGCGTCACAGCTCATAGCAAGCTCCAACTCTTGGGCTTAAGCGATTCTCTTGCCTCAGACTCCCAATTAGGCGGGACTACAGGCACCAGCCCAGCTACTTTTTGTTGCAGTTGTCATTGCTGTTTATCTGGCCCAGGCTGGATTCGAACCCACCACCCTTGGTGTATGTGGCTGGCACCATAACCACTGTGCTATGGGTGCTGAGCCACAGGTTGACTTTATAAGGCTAAAAAAGCCCATTGGAAAAACTGGCCAGATATCCATCAATATTGTTTCCTGATCTGTGGTAAGTAATGAATGTCCCTTACTGACAGGTCCACAAACCAAATTTGCTTGGGGACTTCAAGAGAATTGGAATTTATCCAATGCATACATGTATCTAATGGCACAGACGAAACCTGGGCCTGTGGAAGGCTTTCAAGTCTTAACCTGAGATTCCTTATAAAAGGTTCCAGCAAAGCCAATTTTAAAGGGAAGAAAAGCCTAGATGGCTAATAATTAATTATTCTTACTGCACTTTATGCAAATAATCAGACCCAGTATACTGAAAGTACAGTTTATTTTGGCAATTGAATTAGTTCTGCTGTAATTTGTTTTTAGTAAAGTGATAAATTAGAGAAAAATGCATCAAAAGGAAAAAAAAACCTGTGGCCCACCTGTATTAGATTCTAGGCTTGTCTGCAATGCCAGCTCATAAAATGAGACATAGCTGTTTTAGTAAACTAATCTGTTAAATGGGATTAAGAGACTGGCCAAAGAATATAGAATTATATATAGTAGTTATATTTTCTCTGAAGCCTTAAGGCTCAACAAAGGTTGCCTGTTGGCTACACTGGAAAAATGTGTGCAGTATTATACTTTATCTGCTGTGTCTATATAGATAACCTCAGGGAAAAATGGAACCTGAATGAGAATTTCCCAGTAAAATGTGTGACTGTAACACGACCTCATAAGTGGCCCCACACCCAATTGATGTTTAGAAATATTCACTTGAATTATCCAGAACTTTGGATCAGTTCTGTAGGTAGGGACTCTTATAACTAGGTATTATCTTATTTATTTATTTATTTATTTATTTATTGAGACAGAGTCTCACTCTGTCACCCTCGCTAGAGTGTGGTGGCGTCACAGCTCACAGCAACCTCCAACTCTTGGGCTTAAGTGATTCTCTTGCCTAAGCCTCCCAAGTAGCTGGGACTACAGGCACCCGCCACAACACCCAGCTATTTTTTTTGTTGTTGCAGTTGTCATTGTTGTTTAGCTGGCCTGGGCTGGGTTTGAACCAGCCAGCCTTGGTGCATGTGGTCAGCACCATAACCACTGTGCTACAGGCACCAAGCCCAAAGTAGGTTTTATCTTAAGAACTGTGCTAAGTCTGTAAGTAGGAATACTAATGTTCTCATTGTGTGAACCTTAGCCTTGAAATCCAGAACTTGCAGATATTTGTCAGTAACTGCTAAATGATTTCATTCTCTTATGCTGAACCCAACCTTGATTTCATCCCTGTCAATGTAAGAGAGCCAAAAAGCCACAAACGTATGCAAGGTGGCTGAGGTCATGCAAAAACCAGATGAATGCCCTGAGAATTTCTGTGAAAGGCTATGTGAACCATACAGACTGGCCAAACCATTGTATGAAATAACTAAGGGGGGAGAGAACATGCCAATTGAGTAGAAATCTGTCCAACCAAAGCCTTCAGGAGGCTAAAGGAAAAATTGTGGGCAGTCCTGCTGCTTGTCCTCCCTGATAGGTCCAAGGCAAAAGGGATCAGAAAGAAATAGAACAGCTGGGGGAGTGCTCGCCCAGAATGTAGCATCCTGGGCAGGACTAGTTGCTTATCTCTCTAAGCAACTTGACATGTCTTGAAAGGATTGCCCTCATACCTAAAAACACTTGCGGCCACTGCCATGCTAGTGCAAGAGGCCGGTAGTTGACTTTGGGAAAAACTTAGGACTCTGGGTACCATAAGCAGTGATCACTCTTTTTTCTTTTTCTTTTTTTTTTTAGACCAGAGTCTCATCAATAGAGTGCCATGGTGTCATTATAGCAACCTCCAGCTCTTGGGCTTAAGCGATTTTCTTGCCTCAGCTACTCAAGTAGCTGGGGCTACAGGTGCCCACCACAACGTCCAGCTATTTTTTGGTTGCAGTTGTCATTGTTGTTTAGCTGGCCCGGGCCGGGTTCGAACCTGCCACTCTTGTGCATGTGGCCGGCGCCCTACTCACTAAGCTACAGGCACTGTTCCTGAAGTGGTCACTCTTACGAACACAGAGGGGTATCGTTGGTTGACCAACTCATATCTCACTGAATATCAAAACTTAACTGTGTAAAAATCTGAGGTTGGTTATAGAGGTTGTATACATGAAGGCATGCACTTAGGACAGAGGTGAAAGAAAATTAAGAGACTTCTGGGGAGATACTTCTACATTACCCTTTTGTCCATCCTTGCCAAGAAAGTCAACCAGCATTGTGTGGCTTGCAACCAACACAATGCTAGACAGGGACCATCCCTGCCCCCTGAAATTCAGTCCTACAGGGAAGCCCCTTTTAAAGATGTGCAAATGGTCTATACTGAGTTGTCTAGATTTGGAGGAAACTGGTGCTTACTAGTTTTGGTCTGCATGTACTTGGAATATGTGAAAGTCTTCTCTACCAGGATGAAGAGGGCTCCTGAAGTAGTATAAGTGTTTCCCAGAGAAATCATCCCATAGTTTAGGTTGCCACTCTGGTTTAGATCTGATAATGGGCTAGCCTTCATAACAGAAATAGTGCACGTGATAACTAAAGTGAGAGAGGATACTTGAGAAGGCTGAGGTCTAGGAGAACAGGTCTTCTCAAGGAGACCACAAGGATATACCTGTGGGGTCCTCTCCATGGTGACTCCGCTCTTGGGAATTTGTAGACTTGACTTCCTGGAACTTGGAAATTTCCTCATCTGTGAAATCCTGTAGTTCTGTAGGGGCTGGAATAGCATCTCATGCTTGATTCAAACTGACCAATGAGAAGGGTACCTATGGGTTGGAACTTTTTGACTGTCGATAAAAAAGGGAAAGACCAAGCCAGTCTGGGAGCCCGACCATTTGGAATTCCTCTATTCCGTAAGCTCCTGGTTGGTAAATAAAACTCTTCCTCTTATAAACATGGTGTTTGGGTGCTCTTTCTCTCTGTTGGGCCTCGTCTTCCTGCAGCATTTTTGGTTCCCTGACCTGGAAGTGAGATCACCCTTGGAGAGAACACACACACCTGGTAGTTGCCGCCAATCATTTCGATACCCATGTTGGGGCCCCTGATCAGCCTGGGCAACATGAACCACTGAGCGTGCCAGGGAGACAGTTTGGCCTCTCTGTGTGGATGCCTCAACTGGGCGGAGAAAGGACCCCCCTCAGCGGGTCTTCAAGGAGTCAAACACCAAGAAGAATTGGCATGAAGGAACAGGTACCTACACAGGGAGACGTCTGAAGCAAGGTATGATCGATTTGGGGGTCCCACTACAGTTTTAGTGGAAGAAGGGCCTCATCAACTCCTTGGGCATTAGATCACGGGCAGGTCTGTTGAGAGGTGTGTGAGGGTGTGTGGATGTGGTGTGACTGAGGGAACTCTAAGGATGGAGTTGGGTTGGACATCCCTTCACAGGACCTAGGGGAGTGTTGATTTGCCTCCTATAGCTAAGTGCCAGCTTGAATGGGAAATCGAGGCTGCCCAGGTTAAGAAATGGGTTGGGCGCGGCCCCTGTGGCTCATCGAGTAGGGCGCTGGCCCCATATACTGAAGGTGGTGGGTTCAAGCCCTGCCTCAGCCAAACTGCAAAACAGAAAAATAGCCGGGTGTTGTGGCGGGTACCTGTAGTCCCAGCTACTCTGGAGGCTGAGGCAAGAGAGTCGCCTAAGCCCAGGAGTTGGAGGTTGCTGTGAGCTGTGTGACGCCATGGCACTCTCCTGAGGTTGATAAGGTGAGACTCTGTCTCTACAAAAAAAAAAAAAAAAGAAAGAAAGAAAGAAATGGGTTGGAATTGTATGTATGTGAGTGCTTGGAGACTGATTGAGATGGGTAACATGAGGTGGGGATTCACCCTCCCCCCCCATTCACAGGTGAAACGAATGTGTGAGTGTGCCCTTCTTCCTTGCTCCAACTTTGCTCCCTGGGTATTCTGAGAGAAACTGAAAGTTCCAGGTTTTCCACTTTCTGTCTGTTCTTGGCAGCCACGTGGCCATGTAGGACTTGGGGGGGAAACAAAAAGACATTAGAAAGGATGACTGACTATGTTGTAGTTTTGTTACTGGAATTTCTTCAGTGAGTCCTTGGTCTCAGGAATTTGAGGCTTGAGCCATGGGCCACAGATCAGTGATAACGTGGGATTTTGTTGGACTGAGGGGCATGCAGAGGGAGTGGAGAGTGCCAGAGCTATTGTTAGAGGGGCCATGCCTTGGAAAGTGTTGCAGTTCAGGCAGTCTGGTGAGCTCTGGATGGCCCTTGAAAATCTGGGGGAAAGAGTGTAAATCTCATGCTGGGCAGGGCTGTATCCATATCTGGAGGAGGTCTCCGAGGTGAACAGCCTCTGGAAGGGGGGAGGAGGCCCAGGTCAGAGGTTTCCTGCATGAGTCCTTTTTCTAGGCATAAATAATTGGCCCTGAGAGATATTTTGGCCAGGACTTGGTAGATGGAAAAATACCTTTACAAACTGAATGGGTGTTCTAGCAAATGAATGAATGCAGCCCCTCACCTTGGGTAAGGTTATTAGGTCTTTGCTGTAGTTTTTGTTTGGGGAGGGGATTAGGGTGTGTGTTCCCTAGTCAGGGTGGAGCCATCCAAAATGTTTCAGGCTGCTTTGTTCGTGACCTTGCTAGGGTTCAGAGGGTATGGCCTGCAAAGGGAATGTTTGTGCCTAGAGATGGGAGTCTGATGTCTGAGCTCACCTGAGCCTGAAAAATGGGGGTTCCCTGTCCAGCCCTAAGTGAGAAAATCCTGTATCAATGTTATATTTCATAAAATGTCTCTCATTTGTAAAATGTAATAATTTGGTTGTATAAATTGTTGGAAAACTGAGTCTTTGTCAAAGAATAAGATTCTTGCCTTTTAAACTTTCTAATTATCAGTGTGGCCAAGTAAATGGTTGACTACATAGTGGACTGTGATCTTGTTTTGTGGGAAGTGGTTTTGTTTTGCCGTTTTCTCACGGAATCTCACTTTGTCACCCTTGGTAGAGTGTTGTGGCATCACAGCTCACAGCAACCTCCAGCTCTTGGGTTTAGGTGATTCTCTTGCCTCAGCCTCTCTAGTAGCTGGGACTACAGTTGCCCGCCACACGCCTGGCTATTTTTTGTTGTTGTTGTTGCAGTTTGGGTGGGACTGGATTTGAACCCACCACCCTTGGTATATGGGGCTGGCGCCTTACTCACCAAGCAATAGGCTCCGCCCAAGGGGAATTGGGTTTCTGAGAGTAAGAGAAATTAGAAAGGACAATGGCATGGTGTAAGGAAAGAATCTTGTGTGATAAATTTTGTTCTGAAACAGAATGGTTGTTTAAGAAAGTGAAAAGGCTTGGTGCCTGTGGCTCAAGTGGCTAAGCAGCCACATACACCTGAGCTGGCAGGTTCGAATCCAACCCAGACCCACCAAACAACAATGATGGCTGCAACCAAAAAGTAGCTGGGCGTTGTGGCGGGGCACCTATAGTCCCAGCTACTTGGGAGGCAGAGGCAGGAGTTGGAGGTTGCTGTGAGCTGTGATGCCACGGCACTCTACCCAGGGTGATAGCTTGAGGCTCTGTTTCAAAAAAAAAAGAAAGAAAGAAAGAAAAAGAAAAAGAAAGTGAAAAGCAGGACAAAATTCGTAGAACGTGTAGAATGTTTGTAGATTGTCTGTGCAGGTTAAATGAAACTCATAAAAGGGAATTTGTGAAGGAATTTACATGTGATCCAGTTGACTATGTATTTCCTTTAAAATCTTTTGGCTTGTAATCTTTTTTAAACAAATGTTTTAAGCCTTTGATATTTGACAAAACTTCCAAAATCAAAACTCTAAATTTGGGTGGCGCCTAAGTGGCTCAGTGAGTAGGGCACCGGCCCCATATACCGAGGGTGGTGGTTTCGAACCCCAGCCAAACCGCAACATAAAAACAGCTGGGCATTATGGCGGGCACCTATAGTCCCAGCTACTTGGGAGGCTGAGGCAAGAGAATTGTCTAAACCCAAGAGCTGGAGGTTGCTGTGAGGTGTGACACCACAGCACTCTACCAAGGGCATCAAAGTGAGATTCTGTCCTCCCCCAAAAAACAAACAATCAAAAAAACCTCTAAATTTGGGGCTGGTGCCTGTAGCACAGTGGTTGCGGCACTAGCCACATGCACCGAGGCTGGCAGGTTCCAACTTGGCCTGGGCCAACTAAACAACAAAAAAAAACACAACTCTAAGTTTGGTCTTCTTGAAATATTAAGACCACTGAAAGTCATAGGAAAACAAATTAAGCTTATTTGATGTATTAAAAATGTATAGGAAACATTGTCAAATATGAAATGGTAAATAATTGTGTATGGTTATGGTTTGATATATATATATGTGTGTGTATATATATATATATATATATGTTTCAATATTATAAAGCATTTGTTTGTCCTAATGTATAAAGCATTGTTCTGTCCTAACACATATTGTTGGTAATAATTTTAATTCATCTCAAAAAAAGAAAAAAGAAAGTGTTTTTTGTAATTGACTGAGTCCAAAGTTTGTCCTCAAAAAGGAAAAGAAATATTAAGAGAGGCTAATGAATTTGTTTAAATTCGAATTCCTGATGTCTGGAAATTGAGCACCTTTGGACTAAAAGCAGCCAAAGAGTATAGAATTATATGCAGTGTTATATTTGCTCTGAAGACTTAACACTCAACAAAGGTTGCCCATTGGTTACACTGGGAAAATTTGTGCAGTATTAAATGTTATCTGCTGTGTCTATATCGATACCTCAGGAAAAATCAGAACCTAAATAAAAAGAAAAATGAACCTGCTGTGCCTAATACGTATACTCTACTGAGTCTGCTGCCAGTAGAATCCAAGTGGTTCACTTGCTTGGATTTAAAAGATGCCTTTCTCAGTATCAGGCTGGCTCCAAAAACCTAGAGGCTGTTTGCTTTCCAGTGAAAGAGACCAGACACAGAAAGTGTGATCCAGTACACATGGACCAGGTTGCCACAGGAGTTCAGAAACTCACCCACGATTTTTAGAGAAGCACTGGTGTAGTCGACCACGGAGCTTAACTGTTTCAGGGACACAGAGGCAGTTCTGCACACAAAATGACTGATTGAAAGGAAGACTGAGGCTCGCTCAGGTACTCAGTGACTGAGGCTCGCTCTGGCACTCAGTGACTGAGGCTCGTTCGGGCACTCAGTGACAACCCACATTTATTGGGTGTTTTTATACACACTGATCAGATAAAAGTATAGGAATAGAAAAAGGAACGAATAATGTTGAAACAGCAGAAGCTACCATGAAAATTCTTTGTTCAGCACAGAAGCTGCTGGACACATATATAATTAATCTAAATAAAACATACTTTCTCAACATTAGGCTGTAAGTCTAACCACAAAAGTGTCTGGCTGTCTGTTAGTTCCCTAAAACTTGAAGCTTGGCCATAAATAAAAAAGAGAAAATGACAGAGTACCTCTTTCCCGTAACCTCTGCAAGTGCCCAACCCCCAGCTTCACCCTGCGAAGCCCTCTGGATACTTCCTCCTGTGAATATGTCCACAGATAAAGAAGTTTTTCCATCTTAGGGCAACATTCCTCGGGGAGTACCTGAGGCCATGTCACTTTGCTTTGGTTGGGGGGCCGGTACCCCTCCACACTGGCTCGTGACCTCCAGAAATTTCTGGCTGAGTAATTAGGGTATGTACTACTCCAGTATGTTGATGACCTCCTCTTACGGCACCCTACCCCAGAGAGTACAGCACAGACTGTCTTTTGTTTATTAATTCTTTTATTGTTGGGGATTTATTGAGGGTGCAAAAAACCAGGTTACATTGATTGCATTTGGCATGGACTGTCTTTTACAACATCTAGAGGTATGTGGCTATAAAGTAACTGAATGGAAGGCCCAGATTTGCCAGTGGCAAGTACATTATCTAGGATTTACTATCCAGCAGGGGGAGAGGAATCTAAGCATGGAATGGAGGCAGGTCATTAATCGCCTGCCCACCCCCATGAGCTGAAAGCAAGTTTGGGAATTCTTAGGCACAGTAGGGATTCCCAACTTTTCTGTCTTGGTCAAACCCTTATATGAGAGAACTAAAGGAGAGAAAACAGCCTTTAGAATGGGGAGAACAAGAATGTGCCTTCCCCCAGATGACTGCACCTGCATTGGGGCTACCAGACTTGGGCAAGCCCTTCACTCTGTATGTCTGAGAGAGAGAAAAGATGGCTGTGGGTGTGTTAACTCAGCTGGTTGGGTCCCGGCCAAGACCTGTAGTTTACAATGGAGTGGCAAAAGGATGGCCACCATGCTTATGGGCTATAGCCACTACTGCTCTCCTTGTGCAAGAAGCTAATAAGATGAATCTAGGGCAGAATCTCAGTGGAAATACCCAACTCTGTGGTCACTTTAATGGACACTAAGGTACATTTTTGGGTCTCTAATGCAAGAACACCCTGAAGCCAGCCACACTTCCAGTCAGTGGAAGAGAGACTGAGCATGAATGACTATACGGAAGTTACAGACAATGTGTATGCTAGCAGACCTGACTTGTGTGACCAGCCTTGGACAGATGCAAACTTGGACTTGTTTGTAGACTGAAGCAGTTAATGACGGTGAGTGGCAGGCTGGGTATGCAGTGGTTACCTTAACAAAGACTGTAGAGGCTACTAAGGCCCTACCCCAAGGAATATAGGTTCAGAAGGCTAAGTTAATTGCCTTGACTTGAGCCTTAGAACTAGGTCAGGGAAAAGTGTGAATATCTACACAGACTCCAAGTATGCTTTTCTGACTCTCCAAGTACACAAGGCATTGTACAAGGAAAAGGGACCATTAAATCTCAGGAAAAGGACATTAAGTATCAGTGGGAGATACTTCAGTTGCTAGAGGCAGTATGGAAACCCCAGAAGGTGGCAGTGGTGCACTGTCATGGACATCAAAGAGATGCTTCCTCCATCACTAAAGGAAACAGTAGGGTCAGTACTGAGGCAAAAAGGGCTGCATCCAAACCATACCAGGTGTCGCAAGTGGCTTCTCTCATCCTGTGGGTTCCAAAGCTCTCACCTATCTACTCCCAGGAAGAGAAGGAATGGTTGGCAGCGAAGGGGAACCAGGAAATAGAGGAAGGATGGAAAAAGATGCCAGATGGACGAATAGCAGTCCCCTAGCTTCTAGAAGCCACTGTGGTGACAGAAATCTTTGGTGAAGTTGCCAGGCTGGTACCGCTACATCTCCCACCTGGCAGCCCTGGCCAAAACCATCAGTTTACAGTGTCATCTGCAACCAGTTCAATGTGCACCAAGAGCCAATGGTATCCCTAGGAATCCAGTTGAATGGAGTTACAACCTTTGAGGACTTCCAGGTAGATTTTACTGAAATGCCCAGGTGTAAAGAGAACAAGTACTTGTTGGTGATGGTCTGCATATACTTGGAATAGGTAAAAGCCTTCCTGTGGCTCATCTAGTAGGGCGCTGGCCCCATGCACCGAAGGTGGTGGGTTCAAATCCAGCCTCAGCCAAACTGCAAAACAGAAAAATAGCCGGGTGTTTGGCAGGTGCCTGTGGTCCCAGCTACTCGGGAGACTGAGGCAAGAGAATTGCCTAAGCCCAGGAGTTGGAGGTTGCTGTGAGCTATGTGACGCCATGGCACTCTACCGAGGGTAATAAAGTGAAACTCTGTCTCTACAAAAAACAAAAAACAAACAAAAAAAAAAAAGCCTTCCCCACCAGGATAAAAAGAACTCCTAAAGTAGGTAAAGTGTTACCCAGAGAAATTGTCCCATGGTTTAGGTTGCTACTCTGGCGTAAATTAGACAATGGACTAGACTTCATAACAGAACTAGTACAAATAATGACTAGCTTTAAGTATCACCTGGAAACTATATGTAACTTATAGGCTTCAAAGCTTGGACAGAGTAAAGTGCATAAACAAGGCCATAAGAACAGGGATCGGTAAACTCTGCCAGGAAGCAAAGCTTAATTGAATATAGGCCTTGCCACTGGTGTTATTTAAAGAGGCCTCTGTCAAACCTCTGCATTTTAGCAGGGACTCCTAAAAGAACTAGGAGAAACTGAATTGAATAGACAAAAACCCTACAAAGAGTAGCAAGCAAGATCCCCACTTGGGTAATTAACCCTGTTCTGTTTAGTCATTTGTGTCTGTACATCCTTTTTCTCTGGAGGATCAAGGGGACCAAGTCTAGGTCCAGGATCAGAATCTGGTCCCCCTCAAACTAAGGTAGAAAGGACTTTTCACCATCATCCTGACCACATGCACAGCAGCAAAGGTGGGAGGAATGCTCATCTGAAATCATCCCAGCTGGCTGAATAGAGATTCACTGCCCCTTGGGAAGTAAAGGTAACTTTTAAGACAATCAAATCCCCTGCTCCAGCCACATACTGGGAGCTGGCCAGTCAACGCATGGCTGAAGCCTGAGGAAATTCCTCGAGGGACTTGTCTTAACTGGACTTTGAAGATTGGGAAAAGGAGGGGAGGGATATCACACAGGAAAAAGTAAAAACTCGTATGTGTATTAGCTCACCACCACAGTACTATTAAGGCCTGAGTAGAGAACCCCAAAAGAGTCATAGTCCCTAAAATCTAATTGCTAAAAAATAATATTGGCACCTGCAGAAGCAAGCTGATATTGAGACCCCAAATTAAAATATAGTGGAGTCTCAAAGGGGGGAAATGAAAGAGGATACCTGAAAAGGGTGAGGTCAAGAACAGGTCTTCTCAAGGAGACCACAAGAGTACACCTGTGGGGTCCTCTCCATGGTGACTCGACTCTTGGGAATTTGTAAACTTGACTTCCTGGAACTTGGAAATTTCCACATCTGTGAAATCTTGTAGTTCTGTAGGGGCTGGAATAGCATCTCCCGTTTGATTCAAACTGACCAGTGAGAAGGGTACCTATGGGTTGGAACTTTTTGACTGTTGATAAAAAGGGAAAGACCAAGCCAGGCTGGGATTACAGCCATTTGGAATTCTTCTATGCTGTAAGCTCCCAACTGGGAAATAAAACCCTTCCTTTTCTTTCTTTCTTTTTTTTTTTTAACAGAGTCTCAAGCTGTCAACCTGAGTAGAGTGCCGTGGCATCACAGCTCACAGCAACCTCCAACTCCTGGGCTCAAGAGATTCTCCTGCCTCCGCCTCCCAAGTAGCTGGGACTATTGGCGCCTGCCACAACACCCTGCTATTTTTTGGTTGCAGCCATCATTGTTTGGCAGGCCCAGGCTGGATTCGAACCCACCAGTTCAGGTGTATGTGGCTAGTGCCTTAGCCGCTTGAGCCACAGGCGCTGAGCCTAATACCCTTCCTTTTATAAACATGGGGTTTGGGTGCTCTTTCTCTCCATTGGGCCTCATCTTCCTAAAACAAAAGCTTTGAATATTACCTAGAAACTATATATGACATATAAGCTTCAAAGCTTAGGCAGGATAGAGTGAATGAACAGGGCCATAAGAACAGGAAACTGTAAACTCTGCCAGGAAGCAAAGCTTAATTGGATACAGGCCTTGCCACTGGTCTTGTTCAAACAGGCCTCCATCAACTCTACAATTTAGCAGGGACTCCTAACAGAACTGGAAGAAATTGAATTAACAGGCAGTTAGAAGCCCTAGAAAGAGTAGCAAGGAAGATCTCCACTTGGGTAATTAACTGTGTTCTGTTTAGTCTTTTGTGTCTGTACATCCTTGCTCTCTGAGGGATCAAGGGGATCAAGTCTAGGTAAAGGATCAGAACCTGGTTCTCCTCAAACCAAGGTAGAAGGGACTCTACACCATCATCCTAATCACACGCATGGCAGTCAAGGTGGAAGGGATCCTCGCCTGGATTCGTCACAGCTGGCTGAAGGGAATTTCACTGCCCTGTGAGAAGTAAAGGTAACTTTTAAGTTGGTCAACACGCCTTGCTCCAGCCACATAGTTGGAGCTGGCTGATCAACGCATGGCTGAAGCCTGAGGAAACTCCTCTCAGCACTTGTCTTAGTCGGACTATGGACTCTGGGAAAAGGGGAGAAGGGATGTGATCTGTGCACCCAAACCACTGAGATAGGACAAATAGCTTTTATGAATGTGAAGGCACCCAGAAGGGAGCTTGCACTCATCATCAGATATAGTACTCAAAATGTGACACAGAGAAAAGTGAAGACCCATATGTATATTACCTCCCCCTACTCCCCACAATTATGGCCTGGGTAGAGAACCCAAGAGGAGTCACAGTCCCTGAAATCTGAATGCTGGTACAGACCAGGGAAATAGGAAAGCCCAGACAGGTGACTCTGAAGTTTGATGCCTGTAGTGCATGCAAAGGTGATGCAGCAGAAGGAACTGGGAAAGAAACTACAGGACAGATCAGAAATACTTCTTTTTTTTTTGAGACAGAGCCTCAAGCTATCACCCTGGATAGAGTGCTGTGGCATCACAGCTCACAGCAACCTCCAATTCCTGGGCTCAAGCGAGTCTCTTGCCTCTGCCTCCCAAGTAGCTGGGACCACAGGCGCCTGCCACAACGCCTGGCCATTTTTTGGTTGCAGCCATCATTGGTGTCTGGTGGGCCCGGGCTGGATTCGAACCCGCCAGCTCATGTGTACGTGGCTGGCGCCTTAGCCCGTTGAGCCACAGGCGCCAAGCCCAGAAATACTTCTATGCCTTAGAGTTTGCAGAAAAGTGATGTAAAGTTGAATGTGAAAAGTGATTAATACCAGCTCCTGCAGAAGCAAGCAGATACTGAGATCCCAAATTAAAATATATATGGAGTCTCAAAAGAGGGAAATGAGAGAGGATACCCAGTAAGGGTGAGGTCTAGGAAAACAGATGTCTTCTCAAGGAGCCCCCAAGGATATAGCTGCAGGGTCCTCTCCATGGTGACTCTGCTCTTAGGAATTTGTAGACTTCACTTCCTGAGGCCTGGAAAAATCCCCTTCTGTGAAATTCTGTCCTGTGAGGGCTGGAACAGCTTCTCCCGCTTGATTCAAACTGACCAATGAGAACGGTACCATGGTTTGGAACTTTTTGACCAGAGATAAAAAGGGAAATACCAAGCCAGTCCTGGAGCATGGCCATTTTGAATTCTTCTATACCGTTAGCCCCACCGGTTGAATAAAAGCCTTTTTCCTCTTTTTTTTTTTTTTTTTTTGAGACAGAGCCTCAAGCTGTCACCCTGGATAGAGTGCCGTGAAATCACAGCTCACAGGAATCTCCAATTCCTGGGCTCAAGCGAGTCTCCTGCCTCCGCCTCCCAAGTAGCTGGGACTACCGGCGCCCGCCACAACGCCCAGCTATTTTTTGGTTGCAGCCGTCATTGTTGTTTGGCGGGTCCGAGCTAGATTCGAACCCGTCAGCTCTGGTGTACGTGGCTGGCGCCTTAGCCCGTTGAGCCACAGGCGCCGAGCCAAGGCCTTTTTCCTCTTAAACATGGTGTTTAGGTCTTCGTTCTCTCCATTGGGCCTTGTTTTCCGCAACAGTAAGAAGAGTCCAAAATAGGCAAATCTACACACTCAAAGCAGATCAGGAATTGCCAGGGGCGGGGAAGGAGGGACTGGGGAATGACAGGCAAGGAGAGTAGGGCACACTCCCAACTGGTGTCACACCCACACACAGTTGGTGTCAACACGCACGCACACCGACGCATGCCCAGTAACCCTTGCTCCACACCGCCTGAGGTCGCGCCTCGCAAGCGGTCGTGTACCGGTCTCCTCTCCCCGCCCCCAAGGCCTGGCGACCCCGGTCCGCTTTCCCCTGACAGGCCCTAACCGCCCACTCCAATCGCCGAGTGCACTCGGCTACAGGTGACTCGGTGTTCCTAACAGTTACACTCGCTGCTCCACCAGAAGCTCCCACCAGCAGCGCGGACTCAGCACTGCCACAGCCTCCTCAGAGCCAAACAGGTCCAACAACCCGCGCCCAACAGCGCTGCGCAAACTTGCCTCAGGCACTTCCGCCGGGCGGCGGCGCAGGGGCTTGGGGGCCGCCGGGAGGGGAGCCAGAGCCAAGCGACTTGCGCAGATTTGGGTGTTCTGTTAATTTCCCTTGCGGGCCTGTCTTTCCTCTGCGCACGCGCACACACAGATAGCCAATACACAGTCGGCAGCGCAGCGCCTGCGGCTCCTTGCTGTGGGCACGGGGGCTCTGCGGGGTCGCGGGGATGTCTCAGCTTTCTGTAGGTTTGCTGTGGCTGAACCAAGAAAGGCTATGCAGATTTCTACAGAAATTATGATTCTATGAGTGATACTTTTATGGTGTGCGAGATAAAGACTACCAGACAATTAAAGGTGCCAGTTAGGAGTCTTTTTGTTAAGACTGCCAGCTGGCTACTCCTGAATGAGATCACAAGGGGCAGCGGCTTCCAGTTTTAGGACAGTTTATATAGGTTAACATGTAGCTAAAAATAGCTTTTGGCGAGCAAGCAAAAGCAAGCTACCAGGTTTTCAGCTAGCTTAGCAAAAATATTTTTAAAAACAAGAACTATATGGTTAGTAGGCCTCTGTGGGACGGGCGGCGACACTGAGGCAGCCTCATCCTGTTTCCCAGTCCTTGCCTCGTTACCTCATATCTCTTATTTTCTTACTTCCTCCTTAGTTTGGAGAAGAGGTCGGGGACTGGTATGCTACGTTCCCACCAGCTTAATACAGGTTTCCACCACTGAAGGCTGGACGGGGGGACCCCAGTTTTCTTAGGTCTGGGTGATTTCATGAAGGGAATGCCCTGACCCTTTGCCCAGAGCTGCATTCATTGGTTTGTCAACACTCATTAAAGGTGAAACCGTGTCTCCATCTGCCAAGTCCTGGCCAAGTGTAACTCTCAAGACCTAATACTCCTAGATAAAGAGCCCACATCTACGCTCCCCATTTGGTCTTTCCCCCTGTCAGAAGCTCTGGTCTTTTTTACTTTTGTATTCCTTTGTAATAAAACCTTATCTTACCATTGATCTGTGGTCCATGGGTTCATTCCTTGAATCCCTGAGACCAAGGACCTACTGAAGAGAGAAATTCCAGTAGCATGAGGATTCTGAGGAGATGAGAAAGGCTGGTATCTTAAAGAGTGCAAAGTGATTTGAGAATATAAAAAATTTCTATGGGCTGATTTATATAGAAGTTTGTCATTGACCTATGTTCCTGAGCTATGAATATGAGTGCTGAGAAAGAGTTTCTCTTAATAACTAACAAATACTGTGGGGGATGGGGGGAAGTACACAGTTGGAAGTTTGTTATGTATCCTGCACCTTGTATATCCCTCAGTAGAGGTCTCCTGAGAACATGTATATTCTCCCAACTAACCAAGATTGGAGAGACTAGTCCATATGCTTATTTTCCCAGTTGTCTAAATAACGTCTTACATAACTTTTATCTTTTTTTTTTTTTTTTTTTTTTGAGACAGAGTCTTACTTTGTCGCCCTTGGTAGTGTGCAGTGGCGTCACAGCTCACAGCAACCTCCAACTCCTGAGCTTAGGTGATTCTCTTGCCTCAGCCCCCCGAACAGCTGGGACTACAGGCGCCCACCACAACGCCCGGCTATTTTTTTGTTGCGGTTTGAACCCGCCACCCTCAGTATATGGGGCTGGCACCCTGCTCACTGAGCCAAAGGCACCGCCCTAGCTTTTATCTTCTTTTTTTTTTTTTTAGAGACAAGAGTAAGCACAAATTGAGTTGGCTTCAATCTAGAAAGGATAGCCTATTGCTGTTTTTTATTTTGAGACAGAGTTTCACTTTGTAGCCCTCAGAAGAGTGCCATGCATCTTTTTTTTTAAGCACAAATTGAGTTGGCTTCAATCTAGAATGGATTGCCTGTTGATGTTTTTTATTTATTTATTTTTTTATTTATTTTTGAGACAGAGCCTCAAGCCGTCACCCTGGATAGAGTGCCGTAGCATCACAGCTCACAGCAACCCCAATTCCTGGGCTCAAGCGAGTCTCCTGCCTCCGCCTCCCAAGTAGCTGGGACTGCAGGCACCCGCCACAATGCCCGATCATTTTTTGGTTGCAGTGTCATTGTTGTTTGGCAAGCCCAGGCTGGATTCGAACCCGCCAGCTCAGGTGTACGTGGCTGGAACCTTAGCCCGCTGAGCCACAGGCGCCGAGCCGCTGTTTTTTATTTTGAGACAGAGTTTCACTTTATAGCTCTCAGAAGAGTGCCATGCATCATAGCTCATAGCAACCTCAAACTCTTGGGCTTTAAGCGATTCCTTGTTTCAGCCTCCTGAGTAGCTGAGACTACAGGTGTTATGGGGTGAGATAAGGACCACTGATTCAAATTAGAAGTTCAAAAGTAGTCTTTTATTAACTGCAGGGCTGTCTCAGCAAGGTCTAAGGCAGACTGAGTGAGAGAGCATTGAGGGGTCTGAAGTTAGGGCTTTTATAGTCTGAAAATTGGCAAAGGGACAAACAAGTCATCTGAAAGTTAGCAAAAGAAGCAAAAAGAAAGTTGGTAAAAGAAGCAAAAAGCAAGCGCAGGGTCATGATGACCCCTTTTATAGAAGCGAACCTTGCAATTTAGCGGATTAGCAAATAGGTAACATAAAGGTCACATAAAGCTGATCTGGAATGCGAATAAGTAAAACAATTTGTCACAGCACTTAGCTTGTTAGCTCTCATCATGACATTACTTAGCCCATTAGTTCTTATCTTGTTCTGTTCTGGCCTGATTCAGACTGATCTAAGAGTAATGGTGTCTGTCATCATTTCAGAGTTATGGTATACTCATCTTTTGTCCTTTCATCTTTTATCCTACACAGCCCCCTGGTGCAAGTCGGTGGCAGGCGGTATCTATCTTATGGGGGTGATGAGACAGCTGGCACCCATCTCACAGGCACCGGCTACAATACCTGGCTATTTTTTAGAAATGAAGTCTTGCACTTGCTCAGGCTGGTCTGGAACTTGTAAGCTCAGGCAGTCCACTTGCCTCAGCCTCCCAGAGTGCTAGGATTACAAGCATGAGCCACTGGTTCAGCCCTGTTTGAGGTTGCTGTGAGCTATGATGCCACCTACCCAGGTGATAGTGAGACTCTGTATCAAAAATAAATAAAGTGATCTGAACATTGTTCATGTACCCAATGTAGATTTGTCTGTATAGAGTATAAAACAATCATAGCCAGATTGATTTTACACACCTGCTTTCTTCCATTGACCCTGAATAGTTCTTCCTTCATTAAACTTTTTTTTTTTAAAGACAGAGTCTCACTTTTTTGCCCTCAGTAGAGAGCTGTGGTGTCACAGCTCACAGCACCAACTCTTTTTTTTTTTTTCTTTTTTGCAGTTTTTGGCCGGGGCTGGGTTTGAACTCGCCACCTCCGGCATATGGGGCAGGTGCCCTACTCCTTGAGCCACAGGCGCTGCCCACAACCTACAACTCTTGGGCTTAGGGGATTCTCTTGCCTCAGCCTCTCGAGTAGCTGGGACTACAGGCGCCTGCCCCAACACCCAGCTATTCTTTTTGCAGTTTGGCCGGGGCCGGGTTCGAACCTGCCACCCTTGGTATATGGGGCCAGTGCCCTACTCACTGAGCACCCATCTCATAGGCACCCGCCCATTAGACATTTTTGGAAAAAAAATATTTGACTGGACTCAGTAGCTCATACCTGTAATCCTAGCACTCTGGGAGGCAGAGGCAGGTAGCTAGCTTGAGCTCACAGGTTCAAGACCAGCCTGAGCAAAAAGCAAGACTCCATCTCTACTAAAAATAGAAAAACTGAGACAAGAGGATCGCTTGAGCCCGAGAGTTGGAGGTTGCTGTGAGATATGACACCACAGCACTCTACCCAGGGCGACAGCTTGAGACTTTTTTTTTTTTTTTTTTTTGCAGTTTTTGGCCGGGGCTGGGTTTGAACCCGCCACCTCCAGCATATGGGGCTGGCGCTTTACTCCTTTGAACCACAGGCGCCGCCCAAGACTTCTAAAAAAAAAAAAAAAAAGCCAGTGTTTTTTTTGTGTGTTGTTGTTGTTGCAGTTTTGGGCCGGGGCTGGGCTCTAACCCACCACCCTCGGCATATGGGGCCAGCGCCATACTCCTTGAGCCACAGGCGCTACCCTCTTTTTTTTTCCTGTGACAGAGTCTGGCTCTCTCACCCAAGGTAGAGTGGCATAGCATCAGCTTAGCTCACAACAACTTTTAACTCCTGGGTTCAAGCAATCCTCCTGCCTCAGCCTCCCCAGTAGCTGGGACTACAGGCACCCATCAGGTACCAGGCCTGGCTGATTTTTCTATTTTTAGCAGAGATGTGGTTTCATTCTTGCTCAGATTGGTCTCAAACTACTCTTGGGTCAATCAATCCTCTTGCCATGGCCTCCCCATGTGCTAGGATTACAGGCATGAGCGATAGTGCCTAGCCTGAAAAAAAAATTTTTAGTGAATGGTATTCCATTGCATAAATGTAACACTTCTTTATCCTTCCCTTCCCCCATTTATCTGGAAATTGGGCGATTATAAACACACGCAGAGAATATCCCTGTATATTCCTTTTTCTGTATGGCTATGACTCCCTACAAGTAATGGATGATTCAAAGCACCTTCCTTAATTAAGGCATGTTCCTCCATACAATGTGGGACATGAAAATTCCATCTATACCTGGGCACCAGTGGCTCTTACCTGTAATTCTAGCACTTTGGGAGGCCAAGGTGGGTGGATCGCCAGAGGTCAGGAGTTCCAGACCAGCCTGAGCAAGAGCAAAACTGTATCTTTTTTTTTTTTTGAGACAGAGTCTTGAGCTGTCGTCCTGGGTACAGTGTCATGGCGTCACAGCTCACAGCAACCTCCAACTCTTGGGCTTAAGAGATTCTTTTGCCTAAACTTCCCAAGTAGCTGGGACTACAGGCACCCGCCACAATGCCTGGCTATTTTTTTTTTGTTGTTGTTGTAATTGTTGTTTTTGGCCCCAGCTGGGTTGGAACCCACCAGCCTTAGTGTTTGTGGCCAGTGCCCTACCCACTGAGCGACAGGTGCCACCCAAGACCCTATCTCTTAAAAAAAAAAAAAAAAGCTGGGTATTGTGATGGGTCCCTGTAGTCCCAGCTACTTGGGAGGATGAGGCAAGAGGATCACTTGAGCCCAAAAGTTGAGGTTGCTGTGAGCTATGATGTCACAGCATTCTACTGAGGGCAACTAAATAAGACTGTCTCAACAAAAAAAAAGAGGCTTGGTGTCTGTGGCTCAATGGGCTAAGGCGCCAGCCACGTACACCTGAGCTGGCAGGTTCGAATCCAGCCCGGGCCTGCCAAACAACAATGGTGGCTGCAACCAAAAAATGGCCGGGCATTGTGGCGGGCACCTGTGGTCCCAGCTACTTGGGAGGCGGAGGCAGGAGGTTCGCTTGAGCCTAGGAGTTGGAGGTTGCTGTGAGCTGTGATGCCACACAGGGTGACAGCTGGAGGCTCTGTCTCAAAAAAAAAAAAAAAAGGAAAGAAAGAAAAGGAAAGAAAATTCTATCATATGCAGCAGGCTTGTGTGACCTGGTGGGGAAGACTCTAAATGTACAAGCTGACTGGGGTCACCATCCCCTACTCCCACTACAGTCAGATAATCTAAAGGGGGGAATGTCTTGTAACTAGTGAAAAGTTGAAATGTGTCTAATGAATGAAAAACTGAATCTCACAATTAATTTTAATTAATTTAAATTGCATCTAAATAGTTTTAAGTAGCTACCATATTGGACACTGCATCTAGAAGATAATTCACATTGGATCTTCTTACAAGGAATCTATGGGAGACGGCATTTCAGTTTGGATGCAGATTTTGTCCCAGCTACCCACAACACAAACAACTTGAATGCCTTGAATGACTTGAATGCCTTGAATGACTTGAATGTAGAAATACCATTCGAAATGGAGACTTTGGCTGTAGCCACAAGTTGTATGTAGGAGGTTCTCATAATTTGGGTTGATACAGGGAATTTAATCAGGTAATTTGAAAATTTATGTGCTCACTACAACCCCCTTCCAGGGTACTTTATCTAATGTACATCTTTGGTATCATCAAGGAATTGAAGCTTTTTACGCTCAGCCAGTTCCATTAACTAAGCACATACACACATGAACATAAATAAAACAGTTATGATCAAGACCCAGTCTCTGCTCATGTGGACATTCTTCTTCTTCTTCTTTTTTTTTGGAGACAGAGTCTCACTTTGTCCCCCTGGATAGAGTGACCTGGCATCACAGCTCACAGCAACCTCAAATTCTTGGACTCCAGTGATATTCTTGCCCCAGCCTCCCAAGTAGCTGGGACTATAGGCGCTTGCCACAATGCCTGGCTATTTTTTAGAAATAGGGTCTCGCTTTTGTTCAGGCTGGTCTCAAACCAATGAGCTCAGGTAATCCACTGGCCTCAGCCTCCCAGAGTGCTAGGATTACAGCGTGAGCTATCATCATGTGGCCATTCTTATAGGGATATGCAGACAGGAAACAATGAAACAAATGATCAAACTTACTTTAATTTGAAATAGTTGAGATTAGTTTAATTTATTTTTCAATTGGTAATACTTTTACATGCTTCAAAATTCCCAAAATATGAAAGGATATAGCATAAAAATTATTCCTCAGCATTGTCCCAGTTCTCCTTCCCAAGGGCAACCAGTATGCTTGCTTGCTTTTTACTCTTTCAGAGATTATGTGTGTGTATATAAGCAAATATTTCCTCTTTACACAAATAGAAACATACTATACAGTTGCAGCTTGCTTTTTCCCCCCATTTAATGTATCTTGGAGCTTTTTCTCACATAAGTACAAATGAGCATCTGTAATGCAAAATTATGAAATCCAAAACACTACTGGCCTCAAGCATTTCAAACAAGGAATACTTAACCTATATATAAAGACAATCTCCATTTTTAAGACTGTGATCTCCATTCCACCATAAATTATTTAGCCAGTTACCCATTTTTACTTTTTTTTTTGAGACAAAGCCTCAAGCTGTCACTCTGATAGAGTGCTGTGACATCACAGCTCACAGCAACCTCCAATTCCTGGGCTCAAGCGAGTCTCCTGCCTCCGCCTCCAAGTAGCTGGTACTACAGGCACCCACCACAAAGCCCAGCCATTTTGGGGTTGCAGCCGTCATTGTTGTTTGGCGGGCCTGGGCTGGATTCGAACCTGCCAGCTCAGGTGTACGTGGCTGGCGCCTTAGCGGCTTAAGCCACAGGCGCCAAGCCCCCATTTTTACTTTTAAAATCAATAGCATAATGAAAACCAAGTACAAACTGTTTGCACACATACAAATATAGCTGTAGGGTTCATTCCCATCTGAACTCAGGTCTGCCTCAGGTGTACTGAAACAAAATGTTTATTTGTAATTTAGATAGCAACTGATAAAACTATCCTCCACAGAAATTGTTATCAATTTAAACTCTTACTGGAATTGTATAGGACTCTCCTGTCCCCATTGTATCCCCTTTGAGAAAGCTCAAGGCTGGTAAAATACTGGGTAGAGTACTTTGTTATAATCCTCATGAAATTTAAAAAGCTATGTGAAATTCGCTGAGAAAATCCTTAAAAGATAGTAAGAAGCACAATGTACAAGAGAACTAGAAGGGATTCCAAATTTCTAAATGCAAGGTAACTACACACACATATATGCCTATGTGTTTATAAGATTTAGTGCACACATGATGTGTGTGTATACACGTTTATTTCAAAAAAAGTTGTAAGGAAAATTAGCAAAATCTGTTTTTTTTTTTTTTTTGAGATAAGAGTTTTCATTTTGTTGCCCTCCGGGGGGCTGTGGTATCAATCATAGCTCACATCAACCTCAAAATCTTGGGCTCAAGCGATCCTCTTGCCTCAGCCTCCGAAATAGCTGAGGCTACAGGAACCCGCCACAACACCCAGTTGTTTTTAGAGAGAGGGTCTTGCTCTCGCTCTTGCTCAGACTGTTCTCCAACTCCTGAGCTCAGGTGATCCACCCGCCTCAGCCTCCCAGAGTGTTAGGATTACTGGCTGTGAGCCAACCATACCTGGTCTTAAAAATTAGCAAAATCTTAATGGTAATGGCTATTTATGATGGCTGAAATATGAGGAATCAAGTTTTACATAAGTTTTCATGCTTTTTTTGACTTTTGTGCATTTTCTAAGTTTTTTGTTTTTTGTTTTTGTAGAGACAAGAGTCTCACTTTATCGCCCTTGGTGGAATGCCGTGGAGTCACAGCTCACAGCAACCTCCAGTTCTTGGGCTTAGGCGATTCTCTTGCCTCAGCCTCCCAAGTAGCTGGGACCACAGGTGCCTGCCACAACGCCTGGCTATTTTTTGATGCAGTTTGGCTGGGCCTGGGTTTGAACCCGCTACCCTTGGTATATGGGGCCAGCACCCTACTCACTGAGCCACAGGTGCGGCCCCATTTTCTAAGTTTTGCTACAAAGAACTTACTTTTCTAAACAGAAAAAACTATGTATTTTCCTTAGTTACAGTAATTTTCCCTGAGTAGTTTCTTACGGTTTCAAAACGTCTACAAGGAAATTGGTAGGGATATCATGCCTAGAAAATGTGAATTGAAATGAGAAAGGGAAAATACACAAAGATTGCCACCGCTTTTCCCTTCTACTTGATGATTCACTCCAGCTTACGCAGTAGGGCTACAATAACCTCAGCAAAGAGTTCACTCTGAAAAAGTATCAAAACATGGGGGCAGCGCCTGTGGCTCAGCCGTGAGCCAGGGCTCCGGCCCCATATACCGAGGGTGATGGGTTCAAACCCAGCCCTGGCCAAACTGCAACAACAACAAAAATAGCCGGGGCTTGGTGTCCATAGCACAGTGGTTATGGCACCAGCCACATGCACTGAAGGTGGCAGGTTCGAACCTGGCCCAGGCCAGCTAGACAACTGCCCCCCAAAAATAGCTGGGTGTTGTGGCGGACGTCTGTAGTCCCAGCTACTTGGGAAGCTGAGGCAAGAGAATTGCCTCAGCCCAAGAGCTGGAGGTTGCTGTGAGCTGTGACGCCACAGCTCTCTACTAAGGGCAACAAAGTGAGACTCTGTCTCAAAAAAAAAAAAGAGAGAAAGTATCAAAACATTAAGATCCCTTCAGGATCTATCATTTTGGGGGCCAAGGTGGAGGGAATGAAGCAATCACAGGCCTGGCTTCCAGAGCTGTCTAGGACCATGATGTTACTGCTAGGCCTCCCTTCCCAGAACAGAGGAGCATTCCTACACCCCACACTGCTGGTGGGGCAGAAGAGAAGAATGGTCAAAAGTGGGCTTTTAGGGTGGTGCCTGTAGGTCAGTGAGTAGGGCACCGGCCCCATATACCAAAGGTGGCAAGTTCAAACCTGGCCTCGGCTGAACTACAAAACAGAAAAATAGCCGGGCGTTGTGGAGGCCACCTGTAGTCCCAGTTACTCAGGAGGCTGAGGCAAGAG
>CAUYRH010025880.1:0-11680 GCA_963574655.1 Perodicticus potto
AAATGCCAGGAAGGCTATGTTAATCAGTTTGATGAAAATAGTTCAGATTGTATATGAAACCAGCACATTGTACCCCTTGATTGCACTATTGTACACAGCTATGATTTAATAATAAAGACAATAAAAATAAATAAATAAATAAATAAAAATGGTGAAATACCCAGTGTTATCAGAGTTCCGAAGAAGTCAGTAGTCTCAGACTCTGCTAATGGGAAAGTAAATTAGCGCAAACCTTCTGGAAAGTGTTTTCACAATAATACCAAAAGCCTTTAAATGTACATGCTTTTTGATGCAGAAACAGCACTAATAGCATCTACCCTCAGGCAGTCTTCTGAAATACACACAGAGATGCATCCACAAAGTTGCCAGGCCTGGCATTATTTATAACAAAATGTATAAGCAACCTAAAGTTCCGATAATAGGAAGAGATTTTTTAAAGTAAATTATGGATTCCTATATAATGAAATCCTTTACAACTACTAATAATCAAGATGCCAAAAAATATCTAATGTTAGAAAATGTTCAAAATATATTGCAGAGTGGGGGAAGAACCAGTCTATAAATCAGCACTTACAGTAATTCCACATTTTAAAAAACTACACACATGGGTACTTGAAAAAAAATATTAACAGTTGTTACCTGTGTGTAGAGAAACTATAGATGAGCCAGCATTTTATGTTTTGCAAATTTTCACGAAAAGCCTGTCTTTTTCTGTTGAAGGCAGCATAGTTAAGTGTTCAGGCCTTCATTTAATTCCTGATTCCACAATTCAGCAGCCATGTGACTTAGGATAAGCTATCTACTTTCTCTGCACCTCTGTTTCACCATCTGTTAAAAAAGGGATTCTGGTACTATCTCCCAGAATTAAATAAAATAATCTCTGTGAAGCTCTTTGCACAATTCCATGGCACATAGTAAATATCTGGCAAACATGAAAATGAATAGTAACTATTCTTTAAAAAGAGAACTGAACATATTTTGAAGCTTGGCCTTGGCCTCTCCTGACATCTAATAGAATCTAACTGTGCAGTGAACAGCCCAGCTCAACCCAGGGGCAGTGTCTCACACCTGTAATTCTAACACTCTGGACCGCCAAGGTGGGTGGATTGCTTGAGCTCAGGAGTCTGAGACCAACCTAAGCAAGAGTGAGACCCCATCTCTACTAAAAAAGAAAATAGAAAAAAAAAAACTAGCTGAGAGAGGTGGCTCATGCCTATAGTCCCAGCTACTTGGGAGGCTAAGGCAGGAGGATTGCTTGAGCCCAAGAGTTTGAGGTTGCTGTGAGCTATGACGCCACAGCACTCTAGCCAGGGCAAGAGTGAGACTTTGTCTCAAAAACAACCAACCAACCAAAAAATCATGAGCTTTAACAAAAATAAAGAAAAGAAATTAAAAGCCCAGCCTTTCGAAGGGAAGAAACAGCCCCTCTGGGTGGAGGTCCCCTGCTGAAACGTGGCGTAAGGGACCCACTTTCTACCACCAGACCCTTGCTAATATTCTGGTTCCTAGATCCACATTTTTTTTAACTTGGAAACCCTCCTAAGTACTACATATCCCAGTCAGGACAAAGTTTGGTCTGGTGACGCAGAAGTAATGTGCACTTTCTGCCCTCAAGTCCCAGGTCGCACAGAAGCCTGGAGCCTATAAATGAGCATTGGGAAGCAAAAAGAGGCAATAATTATCTTTGAGGTGAGTCTCATTTTATGAAGTTGGGGAGGTGAGTCAGCATGACTCATCAGAACCCTGAGGCCCTCTCTCCCAGAGATGATGCCCCCCAGCCCTGAGCCACCAAGAAGGGCCTCCCTGCACATCCTGGGGGCAAAGGGGATGCCCAGAGGCTGGGAGCGTGCTCGGTGCCCAGCCCAGGACCCAGAGCATTTCCCAACCCCCCTCGCGTGGCCAGTCTGCCTGCACCCCGTCCTGAACACCAATGGTTGTCTCCTGGCTTTAAGCTCTTCTCTGCCCATTCTCTCTTTCAGCTGCAATGGGCTTCCTCCAACTCCATGCAGCGCCATTCCTCTAGCCAGGACAACTCACTACCTGCTGACCCCCTCTCCTGACCAGTCACAGGGACATGCAGCCCTCCTTGCCCTGTAGCTCACAGGCCACACTATAACACATTGCCCAACAGCTGCGATATCTCAGGCTCTGCTGGGGGAAACTGGCTGCCACATCCAAGCTGTGAAGCCCACAAGATGCAGCCACTGGGGTCAGGAGGGAACGGAGGGGTGATGGGCCCTCTCCCTGTGGCGGACCCACACCCCCCACACAGTTGCGCCACGAATGTGGTATAATGAGAAAACCTCCTGCAGGAAGTAAGGGGGTTATCTTTCAAGATTTCACAGATTAAAATCATGATGGTGTGCCTACAGCTGGCCTCCACTCCCAGGTGATGTCCTGATTCTCCTTGTCCGGAGAAAGAACTACATCTCCACAGTATCATCAGCATTCAGCCTCCAGGCACCCAGTGCTAACGGCCAACCCAGTAGAGGAACTCCACTGGGACCCAGGATCCACCAAGCCCTATCTGTAATCTGGACACATAACCTGCCTTCAGGTCAGGTGCGGGAATAAACAATAGACGATCTGGTGGAAAGAGCATAAACTTGAGAGTCAGATATTGCTGGGGGCTCATCCGCCCCTTTCCAGCTGTGTAATCCTGTCCAAGCTACTTACCCTGTCCAAGGCCCAGTAATTTCCACTGTGGAATGAAGAATAATCCCCACCTCACAGGATCATGGTGAGGTCTAAAGAAGATAATGAATACGAAGGGCATGGGCCCTAGTGAGAGGTCAAATGATAGCAGTCATTATTGTCACTAACCCCATTTGGCATCTGCATGGCCATTCCTAGCACACAGGGATGCCACACACTCAACAATTAAGCTCCACAGAGTCAGTGACAGTATCTTGAGCATTCATCCCATTTATCCCTGTGTCCTTCGCCTAGCGCCCTGCCAGGCATATGGTAGAGAGCAGACCCTTAAATATTTGTCGAAGGAATGATTTAATGAATGACATTTGGTCTCTGAAATGTGCCTTCTGTATTTTATCATTTCATGAATGATGTATTATTCTGTGACCTTTTGGATTTCCATTTAATCATGCATCTAGATTAAATCCTGATTTATTCCCATGACCCTGAATAGCATATAGCTCTTTTCCCCCATGTTATCCTGCCTACGTGGACACAAGCTCTATGCCAAGTGTATCTCTTTGTATAACCAACCACCCTGAAGGTTTGACTTACAACAACAGTCTATTAGTTCCCCTGGTTCTGTGGGCTGAGTCAGGGCTGCTTCTGCTTCTGCTTCTGTTGGTCTCACTTGGACTCACTTGTTCAGTTGTAGTCAGATGATAGCTGAAGTGACTGGTCCCCCAGTGGCCTCAGCCCCAGCTGCCAGCTGGATGTTCTCTCATCCTGCAGTAGGGGGCCCAGGCTTCACCACACAACAGCAGGGGGGTGCTGAGCAGGTACAGTCAAAAGCCAAAAGACCCCAGCAGTCCTAGCTCTGAAGCTAGCTCCATATCAAATCCACCACATTCATGGGCCAAAACAATTCCCAAGACTGGTATAATTGGGTTTGGAGTAGCGGGTGGGAGGGACTTTGGAGGGAAGAATAGACCCTCTCTCCCAATGGAAAGAGCTTCAAAATCTTTTGGCCAGGTTTTCAAAACAGATCAAGTAAAAGAAATATACGTTTAACTGAGCCCATATAGCTTTGCGGGATTAACACATACCCACTTAGACCCATAAAATGTCAAGAGTATCTAACATTGGGAAATACCTTTTTTCCAAACTAGGATTTTTTTAAGGCCATTCAGGGTTGCCTGAAACTTCCTGTCCCTGGGTGACTTCGTTTACTTCGATGCCATTATTTCAATGCCATCCATATGCTAACGACCTCAAATTTATACCTCTGGCTCAGCTTCTGACTCACACACTCAAGTCTTCCTTTCTCTCTCCATACGTGCTCCACCCATACATAGCCTCTCCAATCTCTCTTAAGAGAATCCACAGCCACCCAGTTGCTCAGGCCACAAATCTAGTTTGTCCTCAGTTACTCTTTTCCCTTCACCTCCCACATTCCATCCATCAAAAAGTTCTGTCAACTCTACCTCCAAGCCGCCTCTGCCCATCCCCACCACTGTACTGGGGCTGCCATAACATACTGGGGGGCTTAAAGCAACAGAAATGAACTGTCTCACAGACCCAGGAGCCAGAGTTTGAAATCAAAGTGCCAGCAGAGTCGTGCTCCCTCTACAACCTGTAGGGAAGCGTCCCCTTGCCTCTTTCTAGCTTCTGGTGGTAGCCTTGGTGTTCCTTGGTTTGTAGTTTCATCACTATTCTCTGCCCAAGTCATCATATGGCATTCTCCCCAGAGGTCTCTGTATCTGTGTCCACATGTTCCTCTTCTTATAAGGTCACAAGTTATATTGGATTAGCCCACCCTAATCCAGTCTGACCTTATCTTATTACATGCGTGAAGACAATTTTCAAATAATGTCACATCCACAGGTACCAGAGTTTAAAACTTCAACGTATTATTTGGGGAACACAATTCAACCCATAACAACTACTTTACTTCCGAAGTCCAAACAACCACCTCTTTCACTACTCTCCCTGTTTCATTCGTGAGCCCTTACAACATAATCTGAACTGGCCTGGCACTCAAAGCCCAGAGCCATGATTAGCACACCCTTTCCCAACTTCATGCCCCACCACCTTCCGCTTCACCCTCATGCTGCAGCCATGCCAAGCTCCTCTCTGCTATGATAAGCCAATTCCCACCCCAGGGAAGGCCTTCTCAGTGGCTGCTTCCTGTGCCTGGAAGGTCATCCCCAGGATCCATGCTACCTCCTCTTGTCATTCAATATAGGTTGAGGCCTCACCTCTTCAGAGGTCTTCCTGGGTATCCCCTTTCACACTTTTCCTAATTTGACTCCTTACCTAGCACTTAGAACTACGTGCTTTGTTTACTGGTTTGTTGATTTACTGCTTGTCTTCTACTCACTAGGACGGTGAATCTCAACCTTTATGGTACCAGGGACCAGTTTTGTGGAAGTCAATTTTTCCGAGGACAGGACAGGGCATGGTTTTAATATGAGCCTGCAAGTAATTGAATTTTTATGGTCTCTGTGCAGTCAATTATCACTGATAATGATAATCTGTATTTACAACCACTCCCTAGCACTAGCATCACCACCTGAGCTCCACCTCAGATCATCAGGCTTTAGATTCTCCTAAGAAGCACTACCTAGATCCCTCGCATGCACAGTTTATAGTAGGGTTAATGCTCATTTGAGAATCTAATGCCGCCACTGATCTGATACTAGGCAGAGCTCAGGCAATGATGCAAGTGATAGGAAGTGGCTGTAAATACAGATGAAGCTTTTTTTCCTCACCTACTTCTCACCTTCTGTTGTGTGTCCCAGTTCCTAGCAGGTCATGGACCAGTACTGGTCTACAGCCCAGGGGTTGGGGACCATAGCACTAGGATATGAGCAGGCACTATGCCTCCATCACCACTATATTGTCCACAACCAGAATAGTGCCTAGCACAAAGTAAATACTCAATACATATTTGTTGAGTGAATTAACTGCTTCTTGATTCTCAAGTCCAGTAGGAATTTTTCAATCTTTGTCCTGCAAAACCTACTGCATTTGACAGCAGCAATCTCTCCCTCTTCTTGAAATTATTGACCATCTCATCCCACCCCTAATCAAGTCATGGTTTCCTGGTTCTCCCAACTATAACTTCTCTGCCTTCTTTGAGCCTCTTCTTCCTCTGTCTGTGCCTTTAATATTGATAAACCTTGGAGTTCTGCTTTAGGTCCCTTTAATAGGTAGAATAATCCTCCTCCAAAGAAGCACATGTCCTAATCCCTGGAACTTATAAACATATTTCCTTCATGGCTTAGAATCTGCAATGAAGAGATTATCCTAAATTGTCTAGGTCAGCGATTCTCAACCTGTGAGTTGCAACCCACAGGAACTGTATTAAAGGGCCACGGCATTAGGAATGTTGAGAACCACTGGTCTAAGTAGACCCAATATGATCACAAGAGTCTTTATAAAAGGGAGACAAGAGAATCAAAGTCAGAGAAGATGGTGTTATAGTAGAAACACAAGTTGGATGGCTAGGGGACCATGAGTCAAGGAATGTGGGCAGCCTCTGGAAGCTAGAAAAGGTGCAAGGAATATGTTTTCTCTGAGAGTCTCCAGAAGGGACACACTTCTGCTGACACCCTGATTTTAGCCTCACAAAACCCACTTTAGACTTTTGACCTCCAGTACTATAAAAAAATAAATGTATGTTATGTTAAGTCATTAAGGATATGGTAATTTGTTACAACAGCTATAGGAAACTAATATCATTCTCTTCCCCTCCACATGTTCTCTTTGGGCAACTTCATTTTCACCCATAGCTTCAGTTACCATCTATAAGTGGATGTTATCCTCTAAAGTTCAGACTTCTATGCCCAACAGCTTGTTTAACATCTTTGACTGGATGTTCTATGGGTACCACACAGTCACCACCCCCTCACCTCCCAAGCAGGACACCTTGAGTCCTTCACCCCAATGTCCAATTAAACTCCAAGTCCTGCTCATTTTATCCTATATATCTTCCCTCCTCCCCATAGCCCTTTTCATCTTTTGCCTAGATTTTTACCACAATCTTCTTGCTGGTCTCCCAACCCCCATTCTTGAACTCATCGAATCCATCCTCCATGCTACGTCTTTCTTTTTAAATGCCAATATCTCACCACACCCTTCCTTTCATAGATCCCTCTGAGATAAAAGTCAAGCTGCTAAACATGGCTTGCAAGGCTTTCCTGGCCTGAATCCCCCACCCAGTCTCTCCTCCTCTGCAGCATAGCCCAGGCTCCCCACTACCCAAGTGTATGCCTCCGCGAGAAGATGGGGATGGGCTTGGTGGAGACAGGAAAGAGGAAAGGAAGAAAGAAGGTTGGTTTCACTACCACATCTTTCCTGCACTCACCACACCTCTCTAAACCCCCATTTGACTGACTCCCAACTCAAGGGAAATAGAAACCCTTCCTCCATGTAAGACACCTGCATACATGTACATATATCAGCTCTTATACATTCTCATTACTCTTCAAGACACACCAAAAAATGCAAAATCACACTCTAAAATGCAAATTCATGGAATATTCATTCCCTTATAGATACTTCCACCCACAGAAATACAAATACAGAGATACAGACAGATGCTCGCCCAACTGCAAGCTCCTTCCCATAGCTACCCTTAAAGTCCTCCTACACAGACACAGCCTAAAGACACAAAATCCCATGCTTCTGTGCCTTGAGGAGCAAGAGAATACGTAGGATGGGTGGGAAAGGGCAGCAGAAGTGTTAAGGGGAAATGGGGGAAATGAAGAATCGACCATGGAAGAGTCAGCTGGGATATATTCACTCACCAATATTTCCTGAGCCCCAGTGAAAGGCCAAGTGTCCTGCAGCTAAGCAGTATGAATACAAAGATCCTTAGTAGTAGTAACAACAATAATAATGACAGCAGTGGTCACTGTATACCTGGTACTAAATGTTGCACTTATATTAACTGCTTCAATCTCACAAGGCAGTTACTATAATTATTCTCATGTGATTTATATGTGATGTAACCAGGTATGAGAAAGTTAAATGACATGTCCAACATCACACTGCTAAAAAGTGGTGGAATTTGGATTCCTATCCAGTCTGTTAGATTTGAGTCTATTCTTACTTACCTCACTGTACAAGACCCTGCCCAGGAGTAACTCATAGGCACGAGACACCCACATACTGAAGCAGGCATCTTCCTTCCTTGAGAAAGCACAGAATAGAAGGGGAACACAGGTCCTAATGAGATGAACACTGGCCTTCAAGTCAGGTGACTCTGTACCCAAATCTAGCTCTATCACCCACACAAGCTCTGTCACCTCCACTGGCTCTGTCACCCACTACCTATGGAAACTGTAGCAAGTTAATTAACCTCTACTAGCATAAGTTTCTTCATCTATAAGTGAAGGTATTAATACCAACCTTGTTGAGCTTTATCAGAATTAAATGACATACTGTATGAAAAAGTACTAAGTACAAAGCTTAGCACATAGTAAGCACTCAATAAATAAGAAAATACCTTCCTCTTAATGCTCCAACAAACAGCTATTCTTCAACTCCCCAAACCTAATTATCCCCAAAGCATTAGAAGAACAAGTGCTATGCCCTTGGACATGTCTATTGTTTGTCAACAGGATCTTTTATAAAGCAAATAACTGGGCAGGAGCTATTATTTAGGCCACAAGACAAGGGCTCAGCAAACAGTAGTTCCTGCAAATACACACAGCCACCTCCCAGCCCCTGACGGCATTTGAGTTCTCAGCTCCTGCATGAAGGTGATCTAAAATTATGCGCTTCATATTGAGACTTATGGAATCAGACTTTTCTAGGGAGGGGCCCTGGACTCTGCTGTTCAAATCCTTGTTTGAACACACTCATACTTGAGAACCATTGAATTCGAGTAAAGAGACACTTGGTATTTTCCAGCAAGATGCACGGCTCCCAGGTAAATAAGATGACCTGTAGTGCTGCCAACTTTGATGCTTCTTTTCCATGAGACAGGAAATAAACAAAGGCTATCTTTTAGTTCTTGGAAAGAAGTAGCCCTCTTAAAGGAGGATTTCCAGGACATTTTTCAGGGGAAGCCACTGAGTCTTCCTTGACCATATTTCAGAACCCAGAAAAGCCAGGCAGGGACAGGGTTAAATCTATCAGGTCTGGCCTTTGAGGAAAGAGTGACAGTGAAGGAAAAGAACTGGGGGAAAGAGTCCCCATAGTGGGGAGAGAAGGCTGAGGGCAGGAGCACAGCAGCCCAAGGCAACAGAGCAAGTCGAGGGGCAACCAAGGCCCTGCTAGGGGCTGAGCACAGGACTCACACTCACACAGGACTCAGGAGCAGCGCTTTGAGTCATAGGCCTGGGGCGAGTCTTGCTGACTGATTTAGTGTGCAGCTCAAAGTGAACTTAGAATAATTTTCTCAGAAAGGTAATTATGCCAGAGCTAAAGGTCAAATAGCATCCGGCCCAGCTTTTCCCCTCAACCTAGAACTGGAGCGACATTACCAACCTCCCCACCTGCCCTGGAGCCCCTGCAGCCTCCACCTGCCCTGTGCCCAGTCAATGATAGGAGGCAACAGAGGTGGCATGGCCCCACTGAGAGTTGAGCCTCCAGTGTGCCTTGCAGAGTCCAGACCTGGCACCTTGCCTTTTGCTCTTTCATTTCCATCTCTGGCAAATGAGCTTCTGCCTCTTTGTGTCCAAATATCTAAACCCAGCTAGTCCTATCTCTTCCCTGTCCTTAAATGAAGGAATGGTCCTGAGTCTCCCTTACCAAAATTTAAGGCCCTGCTCTCTGCAAGCAGGTACCCCCAAGAAACACTTCTGATCCCCAGTGCTTAGCATGGTTTGCCTGGGTTGTCATGGTGCTCTCCTGGGGCTGTGCTCTCCCATGCTGACTGTCAGAAGCTTGACATTCTGCAAGTTCTGGCACTCAAAGGGTGAGTGCCTGTGGAACCACCCCCATCAGCTCCACCCCACCCTCTGTGCTTTACCAAACCACATCTCTGGCTTTGTTCTTTCAACAGAGAAAAAGTAATTAGAACATTTATTGCGCCTCTATTTGTACTTGTTTGCCTCATGGCTATTTTTCTTTTTTGCATAAGAAAAAACTTGTATCTTTATTATACCTACCAGCAAATGAAAATGAGTTTTCACTATCCAGATATCTCAACTACAGAAAGCAATACCCAGCTAGAATTCATAGATACCATTTCTGATCATAAAGCTTAATTAATACATTGCCTAGAGAATTAGAATGTAAACATGAACACAATTAATGAACTTATACATTTGTATATATAAAGGGAATTATCAACTTCATATACTGTATTCAGCTTTTGACCAAGCTAATCTTTCTTTAATACTTTATACATTGAAACTCCTAAAGTTTAGACCATGGCTCATATATTAAATTTGGGCTTTAAATCATCAGCTGTGGAATGAATAATGAAACCTTTTTATGAAAGTCCTACTTCCCAGCCATTATTCTTTCATACCTTCCTTTAACAAATGCTTCTTGAGAGCCAGCTATGTGTTAGGCACTATGGTGAAAGAGCATCTGACCTTGAGGAACTGACAATATAGGTGGGAGGTAGATAATAAATAACACTGTACTTCATGATTGAACTAATGTACACAGCTATGATTCAATAAATAAATAAATAAATAAAAATAAAAAAAAGAATCAAACAAGTAAATAATAAAATATTATGCAATCTATGCTATGGGTGAAAAAATTGGGATAATAATAAAAATAAAGTGGAAATAGCCCAGCAGCAGTGGGTGTGCCTGGCACCCAGATCTTGGTTTTTAATGGCATTCTCCAATAGAAGGAACCAGGACTCCCTAGAGAAATGACTGATTCAAAGACTGAGGCAGGAAATATGCAAGATAATTCTAGAGCATCTTGTAGTGCAGAAAGCAAAAAGATGCTCCATAAAAAGTTAACTAATTTAAAAGTCCACATTGCCACATTGACAAGGCAACCTCAAAGGAACACAGGAGCCAATGAAAAGAGTTTTCAGTGGCCAAAGTTGGAACAATTGGAGCAATTAAATGAATAAGAAAGTATTGGATTATAACCCAAAGTATAAAATAAATACTCATGAGTTGATACCGATATGAATAAATTATTGAATAAATTAATAAGTGGAGAAGAGACAAGTTTGTCACGCAGAAAAATTCCAAATAATTTATGTAGACATTTCGTCTTAAAAGAAGGGAAGAAAAACTGCCAACTCCTTAGGCTGTGCCAAGTGACTTCCCCCCAAAGAATACAGTTTGGAAAAGGGCAAAAGTAGGTAACTTTACAGCAGAGAAATTTAAAAAACACTACTTCAGCCAGATGATCAGAGTCAATATTGAGTCATATATGTTAATCATATCTGCCCGTGATATGCTCTGATGAAATGGCACTTTGCCTTTGTGGCCTTCCTCCCAAAAAACCTATAACCCAGTCTAATCATGTGAAAAACATGAGACAAGATCCAATGAAGGGGCATCCTACAATATGCCTGGCCAGTATGCCTAAAGACTGAAAAACTGGCTCGGTGCCTGTGGCTCAAGCGGCTAAGGCGCCAGCCACGTACACCTGAGCTGGCGGGTTCGAATCCAGCCCAGGCCCACCAAACAACAATGACGGCTGCAACCAAAAAATGGCTGGGCGTTGTGGCGGGCGCCTGTGGTCCCAGCTACTTGGAAGGCGGAGGCAGGAGACTCGCTCGACCCCAGGAATTGGAGGTTGCTATGAGCTGTGATGCCACGGCACTCTATCCAGGGTGACAGCTTGAGGCTCTGTCTCAAAAAAATAAAAATAAATAAAAATAAAATAAATAAATAAATAAATAATTATTAAAAAAAAAAAAAGAAACTAATACAAGTGTTTAAATACTCAGGGAAGGAGGAAGTGAAGTAGCATAATACAGTTTACTATTTTAATTTGCACATGAACTTTATGGCCACCCTATATAGAAAGGGTAGTGACTGGATTTACTGGTCAGGAGAAGGATAAAGATATAGATTTACTTTAGGTTTTATTAATCAGGTCAAGATAGGCT
>CAUYRH010025881.1:0-24052 GCA_963574655.1 Perodicticus potto
AAGTCCTCCTACCTCAGTTTCAGCAGAGGTCAGGCTTCTGGTGCATCAGGTAAGGGGGGAAGGGTGTTCTGGAAGTTCTGAATGGCGGAAAACTTTAGTTCAGTCTTTCTGCCTGAAGTTTGGTATCTTGAAGTCGCAGCTTGCCTCAGAGGTGACCTGAAATTATCACTTCTCTCTCTCTCTCTCAGCTGGGCTCCCAGTCTTTAGCTCAATTGGGCAGTTTCTGGAAGTTATCTTTCCTTTTGGACAGGAGCCTCTGTCGGAAGCTACTTCTAGTTGGCCATCTTGCCCCTCCCCGCCTTCATCTTATCTTTTCTTTGAGAGGATTTTTGGGAAGTATGAGTTTTACCATCTACGATTTAGTGAAAAAGCAATACCAAGAACACTTTTGGATAATTTATGAACATAAAAATCATGAGTTGAGTATTTTTAGCCTATTTATCAATCTCAACTCCTTGTACAAGCAGCGTAGATAGACTGTCTTGAGTCTTTACTCATTCTGTGATGGTGGCTAAGAAATTTTTCATTTACCTGTAAATCATAATTGGCATTAAAATCATGTTTTGCTACATATTTTATAACCTCCTTTTATCAACCTGGGAACAATATTAGCTACATATGTGAAAATTCTCATATATTTACATTCCAATAAATATTTATATGTTTAGTCAAATTTTTACATGTGTCTGACAGTCAAAGATAAATCAAGTCATTAATATCATCTCGACAAGCAAATCCTGTGTTGGCAAGGCTCCACACCGGTTTCTCCTAGTCTCAGCTTTCCACTCTGATACCAGGTACTGTTTTGTCAGCTGCAGGCTGCCCATCATACTGAGATTGCAGTGCTTAAAAAACAAGGACAACATGTATTCACACTTTCAATGCGAGAAAGTTTCAATGAATTTTCTGGGCTCCAGTAAAGTCTCAAGAGAATAAAAGACAGAGCTGGAAAAATCCAATCCCTTTATAAATACTTGTAGTATAAATTTGTCAAAGGGTCAATTTCCTGTGTATTTCCTTCTCCCCCAAATGCCTTAATATAAACAGGGTCTTCAGGGAAATCATACTGTGGAAATAAGTGATTTATGATGTCAGTTTGTTTCCAAAAAAGAGTAGTGTGAATTGAATGTGTGTGCTTAGGTAATTTTCCTCACAATACCATACTCATTTTTTAGTCTTTTGAGAATGAAAATCATTCTATTTTATTTTGTGCTCTCAACACACAAAATAAGTGATAGAAATATACATAGATTCTCAATAGGCTTAGGAAAGGGGAAAGAGGGACCCAGCACTCCCAACCCAAAATTACATAGCTCACCCTCGCTACAAAAGATTTCTCTGTAAATCCTTCCTTGCCCCTTTTTGAATCACTGCCATGGTGAGCTATCAAGTGTCAGCAATAACAATAAACAAAATCAGCAGCCAATGTGTTGAGAGGCAGTAGTTTAAATAAAGGTAAAATTGATGAATAACCTTAGTGGGGCAGAGACTGCTGCAGTTGATCTTGGGACGCTAATGCCTCTTGTGTCCATTCTGTACACTGGGTTTTGGTAGTCCCTGCTCCAGTGATATTAAAAAGAATGACTTTCCCTGCTTTGGACCAGCACTATAGTTCCTGAAAAATAAAGTGTCTTGTAGTAAAAAGCAAAAAGCAAGAGAGCTCTGTAGTAAATCTCACCCACTTGGCAGTGAGCGTTTCATTGCACACCCCTTCACGCACTGGCTTTCATTTTGGACTTTGTACAGCCAAGCAATGTGCTAGGTCCTATGAGTCACATGAAATGAGGCAAAATGCCCCAGCCAGACTAGAAGGCAGCGAGAGGTGAATGAAGGCTGCACTGTGACATGTGAGGTGCTATGGTAGACGCCTATGTTAGGAAAAGCAATGCACCTAATTGTGGGAAAACAGAAATCCTTGTCAGAGTTTCCCCACAAAAGCGTCAGAGGATTCCTTGACATTTTACCTGTGGATCCTAGATTTTTGGATTTCATGAACCAAAATGATCATAGTAATGATAATAATGATAAATAATGAACTTATAAAAATTGATAATTATACTTCATAGACTGCTAATAGCAACATGATGCTTATATTAAAATAGGCTATGATAAAAATTTTAATTTAGAGGGAAGCACCTGTGGCTTAAAGGAGTAGGGTCCCAGCTCTATATGCCAGAGGTGGCGGGTTCAAACTTGGCCTCGGCCAAAAACTGCAAAAAACAATTTTAATTTAGAAAAAAATTTTGTTTTAAAAACTTCTATAAGTTATTTTCTTGATACATGTTTATGCTTTGGCTATTTTAAATTGACAATGCAAAATAAATGAGCGCTCAAACACTTATTTAAGTATGGTGCTTCATTTGTTCTTTATTAAAGCAAGATTGACACATAATAAACTAAACCTCCAAGCTGTAGAGTTTTGACACATGTACACACCCATCACCAAAATCCACACAGCGAACATGCTCCCAGTCACCTCCCAAATTTCTTCATGTCCCTGCGTCATCCCTCCACACTACCTCTCTCTCCCTCCAGCCCACCTCCAGGTGACCTACTTTCTGTAACTAGAGATTTCTTTGAATTTTCTAGAATAATATATAGAAATCATACATGATGAACTCTTTTTTTTTTTTTTTTTGCAGTTTTTGGCCAGGGCTGGGTTTGAACCCACCACCTAAAGCATATGGGGCCGGCACCCTCCTCCTTTGAGCCACAGGTGCGCCCCATGATGAACTCTTTTTGTGTGTGTGTGTGGGGGGGGGTCTGCTTCTTTCACTTAGCATAATTTTTATTTATTTATTTATTTATTCAGATTAATGTGAGAGTACAATTAGGTTACAATGTTTGCAGTTGTTAAAGTTCCCGTTGTTGTTGTGTCCTCTCAGGAGGTGTGCCATATACCCTTACATTGTGCCCATTAAGTGGGAACACATCAACCCCCCCCTCCCTCCCCCAACTTGCATTGAGTTTTTCTCTTGTGGGTCTGTAATAGTTCATCTACTAGCTTCATCCTAGTATTGAGTACATTGGATACTTGCCTTTCCATTCTTGATACTTTACTAAGAATATGCTTCAGCTCCATCCAGGTTAATACAAAAGATGTAAAGCCTACGCCTTTTAATGGCTAAATAGTATTCCATGGTGTGCATATACCACAATTTATTAATCCATTCCTGGGTTGATGGGCATTTAAGTTGTTTCCACATCTTGGCGATTATAAGTTGAGCTGCAATAAACGATATAGTGCCAATGTCCTTATAATAAAATGATTTTCTTCTTCTCAGTAGATGCTAGTAAAGTGATTGTGGGATCAAATGAAAGGTCTACGTTGAGTTCCTTGAGCACTCTCCATACTTCTTTCCAAAGAGGCTGTATTAGTTTGCAGTCTCATCAAAAGTATAAATGTGTTCCCTTCTTTCCACAACGTACCAGCATCTGCAGCTTTGGAACTTTGTGATCTGCACTATTATCACTGGGGTTAGTTGATATCTCAGGGTGGTTATCACTTAGCATAACTTTTGAAATCTATCCATGCATTAAATGTATTAATTGTTCATTCTTTTTTTTTTCTTTTCCAGTGTGGCTCTACCACCAATAGGCAGGCTGCCTTCAGAACTGTTATTTATTTATTTATATTTTATTTTTTGAGACAGAGTCTTACTATGTCACCCTTGGTAGGGTGCCGTGGTGTCACAGCTCACAGAAACCTCAAACTCTTGGACTTTAAGTGATTCTCTTGCCTCAGCCTCCCAAGTAGCTGGGACTACAGGCGCCCACCACAATGCCCAGCTATTTTTTTGTTATAGTTGTCATTGTTGTTTAGCAGGCCTGGACTGGGTTCAAACCTTCCAGCCTTGGTGTATGTGGCCGGCACCTTAACCACTGAGCTATGGGCATGAGCCTGTTATATTTTTTTAATAAACTTTATATTTTAGAGCAATTTTAGGTTCACAGCAAAACTGAATGGATGGAACACAGTTGCTCTATACCTGCGGACACCCTCCCCACCCCACCCCACCCCCAGCACAGCTTCCCCTACTATTAACATCTTCAGCCAGAGAAGTGCATGTGTTATAACAGAAGAGCCGACTTTCACATGTCCTTATCACTCAATGTCCACAATTTACATTGGGTTCACTCTTAGTGTTATACATTCTAAGAGTTTTAACAAATGTTTAATGACATGTATCCACCATGAAAATATCCATTTGGAATAAAAATCCTCAGTTTTCAAATTATGTATCCCAACTCCTGCCCCCCCAACCACTGGCAACCATTGTTCTTTTTACTGTCTCCATGGTTTTTGCGACTTATAGAGAGAAACAGAGCTGAAATTGTTCAGTATATAACCTTTCAAGATTGGCTTCTTTCACTCAGTAACAAGCATTTAAGTTTCCTACAAGCCTCTTCATATCTTCATAGTTCATCTCTTTTTAGTGCTGAATAATATTCCATTTTCTGAATGTGCAATTATCCATTCATCCTTCTGAAGAACATCTAGGTTGCTTGTAAGTTTGGTAAGTGCGGATAAAGCTGCTGTGAGCATCCGTGTGAAGGCTCTTGCACAGATATAAGTTTTCAATTCATTTGGGTGAATAGCAAGGAGTTCAATTGCTGGATATATGGTAAGAACATGTTTGGTTTTGTAAAATACTGCTAGAATGTCTTTCAAAGTGGCAGTATCATTTTGCATTTGCATCAGGTATAAATGAGAATTCCTGTCGTTCCCCATCTTCACCAGCATTTGGTGAGGTCAATGTTTCAGATTTTGGCCCTTCTAGCAGGTGTGTAGGGACATCTCACAGCTGTTTTAATTGGCAATTCCCTAATATGATAAGATGTTGAGCATCTTCTCATGTGCTTATTTGCCATCTGTATATCTTCTTTGTGAAGTATCTCTTCTGGTCTTTTGCCCATTTTTAATTGGGTGGCATTTTTTCACAAGTTTTAAAAGTTCTTTGTATACGTGGGCCAACAGTTCTTTATTTGTCTTTTACACATATTTTTTCCTACTCTGTGGCTTGTCTTTTCATTCTATTGAAAGTGACTTTCACAGAGTTGAAGTTTTCAATTTTAACGAAATCCAGTTTATCATTTATTTCTTTCATAGATAGTCACTTTGTTGTTCTATCTAAAAAGTCATCGCCATATCCAGATTTTCTTCAATATTATCAATTTGGATTTTTATATTTATGAATTATATGTATAGGACTATGATGCATTTTACCTTTGTGAAGGCTGTAGGAGCTGTGTCTAGGTTTTGTTTTGTTGTTGTCAGGCGAATGTCCAGTTCCAGTATCATATACTAAAAAGATTGCCTTTTCTCTGTTACATTGCCTCCGCCTTTGCCCCTTTACCAAAAATAATTTGACTATATTTTGTGAATCTATTTCTGGATTCCCTATTCTGTTCCATGAGCTATTCACCTATTCTTTCACCATTATCACACTGTTGTGACTACTGTAGCTTTATAGTAAGCCCTGAAACAGTAGGGTAGCCCACTGACTTTTACTTTTTGTGTTGGCTAGTCCAGGTTTTTGCCTTTCCATCCATATAAACTTTACAATCAGTTTATTGATATCTACAAGTTAACTTTCTAGGATTTGGATTGTGATTGTATTGAATTTATATATCAAATTGGGAAGTATTGACATTTAGACTTTATCATTTTGACTATTTCATGACCATGGTATATCTTTCCATGTTTTTTGTTTTTCAGTTTCTTTCAATAGAGATTTTTTTTAACTTTACATATAGATCTTGTATATTTTTGTTAGTTTATACACAAATACTTCATTAATTGGGGTGCTAATATAAATGGTATTGGGTTTTTAATTCCAAATTCCACTTTTGTTCATTGCTAGTATATAAGCAAGCAATTAACTTTCATATAATAGCCTTGTATCCTGCAACCTTGCTGAAATTGATTATTAGTTCTAGGGGGGTTTTTGTTTGTTTGTTTTGGGGGACAATTTTTTTTGTATTTTCTACATGAATAATTATGACATCTGCTATCAGTGACAGCTTTATTCCTTCCTTCTCAACTTTACACTTTTTAATACCTTTTGTTGTCTTCCTGCATCAGCTGAGACGTCTAGTAAGATGTTTAAAAGGAATGGAAAAAGGAATGGTTCTTCTCTCGATCCTGATCTTACTGGGAAAGCTTCTAGCTTCTCATCATTGAGTTTGCTGTGGGGGTGGGTGTTGGTAGATATTCGATATCAAATTGAGCAAGTTTCCCTCTAGTCCTAGTTTGCTGAGTTTTTATAATGAATAGATTTTGGATTTTATGAAATGCTTTCTTTGCTTCTATTGACATAATCATTTTTCTTCTTTATCTTGCTGCTAAGTTGTATTTCATTAATTTTCATTGCTGAACAGACTTGCATATGTAGAATAAATCTCAGTTAGTTGTATGCCATAATACTTTTCAATATACTATTTTAATTCATATTTTGTTGCAGAATTTTGGATCTATGTTTATGAGTGACATTGGTCCATAGTTTTGCTTTTGTGGTAATGTTTTATTCTGGATTTTAGACAAAGATAATGCTGGTCTCACAGAATGAATTAGAAAGTATTCTCGCAGTTTCTATCTTCTGAAGGAAATTGTAGAGAATTCTACAATTCCGTATCATTTCTTTCTTTCTTAAATGGAAGTGGAATTCACTAGTGAACCAACTTGGGCTTGGTGCTTTATGCTTTGGGAAGTTATAAATTATTGATTCAATTACTTTAATATAGGTCTATTCAGATTTCTATTTCTTCTGTGAGTTTTAGCAACCAAGTAATTGGTCCATTTTAGCTAGATTAACAAATAGTTCATATTATTCCTTTACTATCCTTTGAATGTCCATAGGTTTGCAATGACATCCTCTTTTTCATTTCCAATATTAGAAATTGATGTATTCTTTTCTTCTTACTGACTAGCTTATTGATCTTATCCAAGAAGCCAATTTTGGGTTTATTGATTTTTCTCTACTGATGTCCTAATTTTAATTTGATTTCTGCTCTATATTTTATTATTTCTCTTCTTTTATATTTATATTTAATTTGATCCTCTTTTTCTAATTTCCCAAGGTGAAAACTGAGCTGACTGAGTTTAGGTCTTGCTTTCTAATACTTGCCTTTGATGCTATGTATTTCTCTTTAAGTACTACTTTTGTTGTATTCCACAAATTTTAATTTTTTTCTTCTTCATTTACTTGAAAATAACTTTCAAATTTCTCTTGGTATTTCTTCTTTGACCCATGTGTTATTAGAGATGTGTTGTTTAATCTTTAAGTGTTTTAGTATTTTTCCATCTTTCTGTTACTGATTTATAGCTAAGTTCCATTATATTTTGAGAGCAAACATTATATGATTTATATTTTTTTATATATCTCAAAAATTGTTTCACTGCCTTCATTTTTGGAACTCACTTTTGCTGGTTATGGAAATCTAGATTGACAATTTTTTTTCTTTAAAACTTTAAAGCTGTTGCTCACCTGTCTTCTTTCTTACATTTTTCCCTGGAAGAAATCTTTCTTAGCTTTATTCCTCTATAAAAGGTTTCAGTTTTTATTTTCTCCGTATATTTTTAACTTATTGTTTTTCTTTTCACTTATTGTAAGCACTATGATTGTCACATGCTTAGTGTAGTTTTCTTCATGTCTAATGAAAATTTTTCAATCATTCTTTCTTTTTTCTGTATCTTCCCTCCTCCCTCTTTTTTCTCTAGTATTCTAATTACATGTATATTAAGCTACTTGGTATTGTATCATAGTTTACTAATATTCTTCTCCTTAATAAAAGCATACTTATGTGTTTCAGTTTGGATATTTTCTATTAATATGTTTTTAAGTTCACAAATCTTTTCTTCTACAAAATCTAATCTGCCACTAAACTCATTCAGTATATTTTTCATTTGAAATATTATAGTTTTCCTCAGTAAGAGTTCAGTTTATGTCTGAGTTATATATTATAGTTCTCTAGTAAAGTCTTTGAACATATGAAACACAGTTGTAAGGGGCAGCACCTGTGGCTCAGTGGGTAGGGCGCAAACCCCATATACTGAGGGTGGCGGGTTGGAACCAGGCCCCAGCCAAACTGCAATTAAAAAAATAGCCAGGCATTGTAGCCGGTGAATGTAGTCCCAGCTACTCAGGAGGCTGAGGCAAGAGAATCGTCTAAGCCCAGGAGTTGGAGGTTGCTGTGAGCTGTGACACCATAGCGCTCTACCAAGGGTGATAAAGTGAGACTGTCTCTAAAAAAAAGAAAATGTAATATAGTTATAATGACTAAATTGATGTCCTCATGTACTAATTATAGTATCTGTATCAGTTATGGCTTAACTTTGATTAATTTCTCTCCTCATCATTGGTCACATATGCCTGCTTCTTTACATGCCTTATACATCTTTGATCGGATGTTAGACATTGTGTATTCTGCTAAACTGAATGTTAATTATTTTTGTAATCCAAAAACTATTCTTGCACTTTGTGTTGGAATATAGTTCATTATTTGGTAATAGCTTGATCCTTTAGGGACTTTCTTTTAAGAATTGGTAGTTGGATCCAGAAAAGCACTTGGTTTGGAGAAAATTATTGCCCACCACTGACGCAAGACTTTTCTGACCCATTAGTGACCCATTAATTATGAATTTTCAGTCTGACTGGTGGAAAGAAGTAGTATCCCTAGCCTGGGGTAAAAGCTTGGGACCATTCCTCTAATACTTCAGACTATTTTTACTGTGGTATCTGGAGTCCCTGTGCATATCTTTGCGCCTCTCCAGTAATGTGTCCTACAAATTGTAGCTTCCTCAGTTTCACAAGATTCTCACATCTGTCTTTTCAGTGTGGGAATTCTGTTGGGCTCTGTCTGGGATATTCTTCCCTCTGCCACAGCCTGAAAATTCTCTCAAGGCAGTGGGCTAGAGCAGTCATCGAGCTCATATCATTTCTCCCTGTCTTTTAGAAATCACTGCCTGTTGCTGCTGGTATCTTGACCACCACTGTTGCAGATATTTTGTCTGGTCTTTTGTTTGTTTGCTGCAGTCTGGGAAGGGCTAAATTTTATCTCCATTTCACCATCTTGATAGAAATGGAAGCCTAGCACTTTATTCTCCCAACAACTGCTGAAAATCTGCACATGGATGTGATAGTCAAAATAGAAGAAACACTTTTTACTCCTTCGTTCAATTCAGGGTACTTGGGATAATACTTGAATGACAAGGATCAGCCTTTCCCAGCTTCAGCCTTTTTTCCTGTCTTCCCCTTACAAACTAGTGGCAGCCTAGAGAGAAATGAATGAAGGGAACTGTGAGGCGTTTTCACCCTGCAGCAACTTGTACCAGGTCTGAAAAGCTCAGGGCCTCCGTTACATATGGCAGAGGATCAGAAGTTTATCTGAGAGGATGTCACAGACTTTCCCCAGCCAGAAGATGATATTTGGATTTAGTGTTTAATTAGTTCCTTGAGAAATGAGTATTTATTGTTACAGCAGCAATTAACAGCCTTCTTAAAGTCAGAGAGGTAATATGAACAGAATGATAGCACTAAAAGCTTTCTAGAGATGTCTGCTGCAAAATTTGTAGCTTTGAAAAGAGACCATTGAACTGACAGAACTGGGAGCACTTGGAATCCACACTGAAACCCACCCACCACACTGCAGATTCTCTTCCTCCGTGATGAGTGACAGTTTTAGAAAACCAGGGTTGATTAGGCTCACCAGGTAAGTGGTTTCTCTGACTCGGGATGATTGGGAATGGAAAGCAGATTCCACGGAAATATTGTCAACATCAGGGTCCGCAGGGTAGGTCAAAGTTAAGGAAAATGCTGAGGATAACGAGTTTTTTTAATTGGTATTAATTGTTTTGCAAAATACTAAAAATATATTTTTTTCTCTCACTAGGAACATATTAATTATCTGTAGGGACAAAGGAGATTTGTCTGGAAAAGTACTTAAATTAAAATATAATAAATAGCTGAGTAATTGCTTTTGAAATTATAAGATACAGCTGGAAAATAAAAAGGTAACATAAAACCTCAAGGTAACCTTTAATATTAAATAAATTAGTATAATTAAATGAGAGAAAAATGGCAACGTATTTCCAACATGTGTGTCTTCCCAGATAAGATATCTACGTTGAGGGTTTCCATTTTTGTCTGCGATTCAACTCTTACTTGATAATAAAAGGAAAGTTATCTACAAAAAATAAAGACAAAAACTGTTGACTCATGAAATATGCTATAACCTATGTAAGACATTTTATCGTGTCACTAAAAATTAAGTTGACCTCTTCACTTCGCTTAAGCAGAAGAAGGCTCTAGCAAAACAGGATCAAGGAAACTCTCAAATCACTCTCCCTTTCTCTCTCTGTAGGGGTATTGAATTGCTAGGGGGGAAATAATGAAACTCTTGAGCTCTCACTTGCTTTCTTGCTTGAGTGTTGACAGTCTGAACCTCCTGCCCTGCTGAGAATGCCTCTGGCTAGAGAGAAGAAAGGCACGTTCAGGATAAAGGCTCCTTAGGCTGGGGCTTACTTGCCAAGCTAGCTTTAAAGCACTTGAGATACAGAACCACAGGGTCTTTGCTCATATATCAAATCTGACCTTTTTTGGGGGGTGGGGGATGGGAGTTAACTTTAAAAACTGGTGCTAGACATCAGGGTTAGAGGCTGGTAAAGAGAAAGACTGTGTATTGTTTCTATCATCTATTTCTATTTAATCTAACACTATAGGAATTTAAAGCCATTTATGAATTTAAATTAACATAAAAGGATAATATGTATATATTCACATTTTATGTTCACAGCAACATAGCTCAATTTAATTAAAAATAAAAAGGTATGTTAAAACCTAGTTACCCTATTTGAAATAAAATTAAGTAAACAACAATTTTTTAATCACTGTGAAATGCATCAGGACTTTGATATTCTTTTTAACTTTATTTATGAAGTAAAATTATATATTTATTTGTTTTGTTTTATTTTGTCTAACATCTGTTCTCCTATTGAGTTTCCTACCACTTAGCACTCTGTGCCTAATACTCAGTAGTTGTCAATAAATATTTGTAAACGAAATGCACCATAGACAATTACTGGAACGTTAAAAAATCTCAGAGAGCAAACTGATGCTTTTGTCCTGCATTCTTCCCGCAGAGAGGTGAGTCTCTCAACACTGTTAACACTGAACGTAAGCCAGATAGTCCGTCCTCTAATCACTCTCCTAGCATTCAATCCACTCAGAAAACAGAATCCACTCTTCTTGCCATGGTCTGCAAGCCCAGGGGATCTGGACCAACCTGGATTCTACTCTCTTCATGGCCCGAGCCTACCTCCAGCTCCTCTGACAGGCGAGCGCGTCCCTTGCTTATTAACCAGAAGGGCTCTGGCTCCTGCGTCAGATCTCTGTTCCGAGCCCTGGAGTCTCCATCTCAAGTCACCTCCCGTCCCTCCCCTGTTCTCCCACCTGCTGGCATCCCATACTGATCTCTATCACTGAACTTTTCCCTACCTGCTATTAACTGAGAAGTATATTTATTTCTCTTGTTGTTCCTCCCCCACTGCTAAACTCTCTCCTTTTTGCCACCTTATTTATAGAACACAGGACTGTTCCAGGCACATCCCATGGCTTTGTTGTATATACCTCTATAACAGGTAGATAAATGAGCCATGAGTAATTGAATGGATAAATGAATACACGAACGAGAAGCACACCATCAGCCAATATCCCAACATGCACATATTTGGAAGGACAGCAGAAAACTAGTATTAAAAAAATAATTTTAACTTTGCCTAAAAAGAAAGGTTTTTATTAGCCATATTCAACATTTAATGAAGGACTGTGCCTTTATAGAAATATCACTGGTCTCAGGATATAGTACAGTGAATGCTCACATTTAAAAATATAAAGTTAAAAATATAAAGCAATTCAACTATATCACATTAATGAAGGGCCATAGGGTTCATTCTTTGGGCTAAGAATTTAGAAAAAAAATCAGTAATAATAATTGTAACAAAAATAGTCACAAGCATAGCAGCACACACATTTAAGGCAAGAAATCAAAGCTATTGGAAAAACCTCACCATCCCAGGGGATAATTTTATAGCATGACACATGCTTCTTAAGCTGGGAATCGGGGAAGTTGTGAGAATGTATTTCTGAAAATGGAAACAGACAATAAAAAACCAAACCAAGCTTAATGGGCAAGAGCTTTGCAGGGTCTCCACGTCTGAACTTAATAGGTAGCACTTAAACTGTTGACGGCAGAATCATCAATTAAGTTTTATAGCAGAGCTGAGTAAGAAATCAATTGACAAAATATTAGTAATCCATCTGCTCATCACAACAAATTCTGGCAGACAGCATTATTACTTTAATGATATGATGCCGGGAAGGAAAAAAGTAAGGAAAATGGCCTAGCATGTCCCAAAGGCATGCAATATGGTTCCAAATCAATCTGAATTTATAGCTATCCTGAATTCCCTATAATAACTTCATTCCACAAACACTAAATTTTGAATACCTTTAAAAAAAACAGAATCAGTATGCATCCAAAACAACCAGGTGCTCTATTTATTCTGATAACACTGAATGAAAGGTTTTCATCTACAATCCAAGTTGGAATATTATAGCTGTGGATGTATTTCCAGATGCCACTAGGGGAGTATTTATAAGATACCTCACACTTAAGCAAGATACTGAAGTAAGAAATGAGGCTCCACTGAAAAAATTACAAAGGGAAATGAGGCATAAGCCGGTTATCTAACTAAGACCACAAAATTGAGTTTCTCTTGAAGGGGAAGTAAGAAAGCAGAGCTACAAAGTTTATCAGAAAAATTCTCGAAAATCCTTAAGACATTGCAGGAATTTGGAAATAAGAGTTAGAAGGCACGTATTTGTCTTTGAAAAGTAGCACCATGCAGTGACAAACGGACGCAGATACTTGCAAAGAGGATCCCTGCTGTTTGTCACTCCAGATCCACTGCCCACCCTTGTCCACCCTGCTTTCTGCTGCAGGAGGCTGACCCCCCAGCCACGGGCACCCCAGCCCTTTGTTGGTTTGGGCCAACTAGGAGTTCCAGGAGAAAACGGTGCAAGGCTGGAGGTGTTTATTCCCAGGCCTCACTAAGCACAGAATCCCTGTCTGAGAAGGTAACAATGTAGCAGGGCACGTTTAGTGCTGATTTTGCACAATCCTCCACGAGGAGCAGCAACACAAAGAAAGTCTGGCAATTAATGACCCCAGATAGAACCATGGAAGAACCAAGCCCATCACACTTACTGACTTTCATCAGTCTTCCTTGGATTTAAAATAAAAATCTATATGGAATACTTTCCAATTTAAAATAAAAAGAAATAGACAATAGGAATATAAAAATAAATCCTAAGAACATATTACATGGAAAAAAAAAAAAAACCGTCATGTCTGCTTGGAATAAAGATGTTGGTTGTATATAATAGGAATACTATTAGTTTAGCCTTACACTAAAGAGGATTGTACCAGCAAAGATAAAGTAATGTGACTACATTAGAAAAAGGTTCAATAATCTTTGAGAACCAAAGAAATGTGATAGATATCCTTAAGAGTGCTATGGGTTCAGGAACAAAATAAATTACATAAGAAGGATAACGGGAAGGGAGATGCCACACTTCCTAGACTTAAACCTGAAAGGAAAATGGAAATTTCAGTATAAAAATTGGAAAAAACTGGAAATAAAAGCAACTCCTTCCCAAAAGAACGCTGTACAGAAAGTATCACATTTTATAAGGTAGGAAAACATCCTTTCAAGAAATTTCAGCACAAAGAAAAAGAGTAAAACACTACCCTCACTACCCTATTGCTATTCTTCAATAACTTAAGACAAAGAAAAGAGGGAAAGGAAATAATGTCCATTTCCAAAAGGAGAAAAGCTGAAACTGGAACACAAACTCAGAGATGTTTTCCTTTGTTACGTATACTGAAGATAAAAATGTGTGCAGTCTTCCAGTTCACTAGTTATTGCATTTATAAATTTTTGTTTATAAGTTTAATTATTGCATGCTAATTTCTGATACATTTGGAGTTTCTATTTATTGTAACAAACAAACAAAAAACTTCTGGAGAAAATAAAGGAATATTTTAGAAATCTTGAGTGTCTCCTTTCTGCCCTTTCTGCAGGTGGCACTTTCTCTCCCCTATGTCAGCACAGGGAGACCTGTCCCAGAATCTAATCCTCTGCCCTGGAACAAAATTCTGAATTATAAAGATAGTGAAACTTTTTGAACTAAAAGTAAGTTTAAAGATTGGTTTTATATTTAATTATCCATCTTACTCTCTTCTCAAGTGCTATGAATAAGTGACAGATGACTAAAATAACCATCCTTACTGTTACAGCTAAAATCTGGATAGCTGCTTGCTCTACAGTACATATGTAGAAAACCGGACTTCAGCGCGTGGCTCTAGGATCACGAGCGCTCTTTAAATTAAATGCAGATTTTAAGTTTTACAAAATTCGGGGTACTCTAATCATTAAGAAGTATCTTAAAGTATATGCAGTTTTTCGTAATAACAACTATCATATTATTTCACATTTATATATACAATTAATATTATTAACTAGCAAAATTGCACTTCAAGTTTCTTTTTGGAAAAATAAATGACAGATACATGCATAGACATATAGACAGCCAGATCTAATACTATACTATTCTGTGCCATATCATAATGATGCACCAAATGCTTCACATGTGCTGTCATGTACAGACTGACCACTCTCTCCACCATTCAATCATGCAGAAATGACAAGTACTATAACCATGACTCCAGTTTTAGTCTGATGCCAATCCCCTATTTGGTTTTTATTTTCAGAATTTTAAAATTTTGAAATAATTTCATATTTATAGAAAAGTTACAAAAATCGTACAAAGAATTCTGATATAGTCTTCATCTAGACTTCCCAAATGTTGGTTGTATTGTATTATTTATTTCATCTTCTCTTAATCTTTTCTCTTTTTATGTACAATTCCATAATATATAACATACAATGACATGCATTATATCTATTACGTGCGTGTGTGTGCATGCTCCATTAAACGGCTGTGTTCTCTTAAGTCTTGGCAACTCCTACATTATTTCCAATATTTTTCAACTAAAAACAATTGCCCTGTGTTTACATATTTTCACATTTTTGGAACATAACATGTTCCCATTGTTGTAGAAAGCCTGTACTTTAAAACACTTATTTTGAGTAAACTAGCAGCATGATTTCTAGAACAGGAACTTCTTCAATTAATCCTTTAAAAAAGTAAAAGCCACCTGTTCAGATGTGTGATCAAATGTTCTTCCAGTGACCCAGTAGAGATTCCTCTGACTGTGAGTTCTGAAATTCTATGCTAATGAATCCAAAACGGTGTCAGTGGTGAGAAAGAACTCACATGACTAGTGCACCTTTGAGCTTCATTCTGTAGGGGAAAAGAAGCTGCTTTGAGATTATAGGATTATCTCCCCCCCGCCAAATTGCAATAACAAGTATATGGGCTAAGCGTGATGATCAAAAGCTTGAGGGGGAAAAAAAGAGAGAGAGATCAAAGATAATTGCAGAGGGAAAGCAGTACTGAGATCCCAGCTTTCAGTCAGAGCAAAAACAACTCTATTCAGGGCTGCAATATTCTCCCCTTCAAGGCCTAGTTTCAGCCTTAGCCTTATTTTGCACAGAAATGCCATTTGTACTGGAGACTGCCAGCTATGTTCTCATTTCTGAAGCCTGTTTTCTCATACATTCCTCCTCCCTGCCTTTCTCCCCTATCACCTTCTACTACTCAGACTTCTACTCTCTGAAATTGAAGCAAATTGCAATGTATTCTATAACATTACAGCTAGGAGAATGGGGGAGTTATTCGGATATAAAAAACATAATATAGGAAAGTCCTTGGGTGAGAAAATAGTAAGCAGAGACCTTTCAAATCTCAAGACTGGAAGTATGAATACTTATACATTATAATCAATATATAAGGCTGAGGCCAGAAATCAAATGTAAATGATATATTCTTGGAAGTACCTACTTGCAGGGTAGCATATTCTTAGAGAGGGAAATCAATTTGTTCTAAATGGACTGAAGTTCGTTTACACAAAACAGACTCTTTTGTACAGTAGAGCATAAACTGACAAGATACTACTCATTTTGAGCCTCTAAAACTGCCAAGATAAAGGTCTCCATCTGGCATTTCAAATTCACTGATGTTTTATGAAAGTCAGTTTTATGTTATAGGGCAATTTGCTGCCAAAGAAGTAAAAGGTGGAGCTAATTCTTGTTAAAAAATAATAAAGGGAAACCAAAACAAAGGTGACAAGTCTTTGCCTTTCTAATTTCTTTTCCATAAGCCACATGAATCACACATGAATCCAATTCACATTAATAACAGACTCAAAAAATAGTTATAGATCGGAAATCACTGAGCATTTTTTTTCCATTACTCACTTTCCATACATGAAATGTGAATTCAGTAGGAGCCCTCCAGCCAGCCCCCTGAGAAACACACATTCCTTGTGACCACGATGCTCCCACCTCTTTCCTTTTCCTCCTGTCCTCACGACTACAGAGTGCTCTGGACCACTGAGAGCCCCGGTCTGGCTCCTTGCTGACTTCCTTCATGTCCCATCACCAAGAAGAGGGACGTCTAATCTGAAGGGCAACATTTTATCCATTATTGTAGCCATGTTTATTCTTAGCAAGGCCAGTGAAAAGTGGGACATTAGGGCGGCACCTGTGGCTCAGTGGGTAGGGTGCTGGCCCCCTCTACCGAGGGTGGTAGGTTCAAACCCAGCCCCAGCCAAACTGCAACCAAAAAAAAAAAAAAAAAAAAGGAGGGGACACACAGGTTACCTCCTCATGGTGCACTCTCCTCCTGCTGGCCCAACCCTGCTGTCACTAGCAACCCTCAGGTCTCAATTTCTATGTGGTAAGAACCTGAAGGTTGCCTCTGGGCCTGAAGCCTAACCAGTCATGTGGTCCAACCAAGGCTTTTCCAGAGAGACACCACGGGGCCTCAGGCACAGGCCTGGTGCTGCACGGCTCATCCCATGGTAGTTTCTTCTGCACGTGATGCTCTTAATTAACCACGTCAACAAGGGATGGGCAAGATGGCTGCAAACTAAACACACCAGCCACCAACACTTTCAACAGTACTATCCAATTCATCTGCTTCCACTCAGTAGACGGTGTATCTCTGACCCAAACTTATGCCTCCACCCCAGGCCTGCTCAAATGGCTCCATTAGCAATAAACAGCTCGTCTTAACTGGCTAAGATCATAGAACACAGATTCATCTGTTGTTTTGTTTACTTTTTGATACTCATTTCATTATTTTGTTTAGCGTTAACAGAATATTGAAGTATCTTTTGTAAATAGTTGTTTTATTTATTTTCATTTTTATTTTATTTATTTTATTTTTCTGCGATAACAGTCTCGGCTCAGTGCCTATGGCTCAGCGGGCTAAGGCGCCAGCCACGTACACCTGAGCTGGCGGGTTCGAATCCAGCCCGGTCCCGCCGAACAACAATGATGGCTGCAACCAAAAAATGGCTGGGCATTGTGGCGGGTGCCTGCAGTCCCAGCTACTTGGGAGGCGGAGGCAAGAGACTCGCTTGAGCCCAGGAATTGGAGGTTGCTGTGAGCTGTGATGCCACGGCACTCTATCCCGGGTGACAGCTTGAGGCTCTGTCTCAAAAAAAAAAAAAAGAGTCTCACTTTGTTGCTCTGAGTAGAATACTGTGGCATCATAGCTCACAGCAATGTCTGATTCTTTTGGGCTCAAATGATTCTCTTGCCTCAGCCTACTAAGTAGCTGGGACTATAGGTGCCTGACACAACGCTTGGCTATTTTTTAGCAACAGGGTCTCGCTCTAGCTCAGGCTGGTCTCTAATCTGTGAGCTGAGGCGATCCGCCCACCTCAGCCTCCAAGAGTGCTGGGATTACAGGCGTGAGCCACCCCGCCTAGCCATAAATAGTTGTTTTTAAAATATCAGTATGTAGATAAATTTTATAAAGTCACTTCTGCATAGTACACATAATACTTCAGAGTAATCAAAACTGGTTTGAAATTCAGCTCTAGGAATGACTGGTTATGTAACATTGGATGGTTGCTAATTTAGGCTTCCTTCTCACTGCTGTAAAATGAGAATGACATTTACCACATAGGGACTCTGCTGGAACTGAATGTGATAATGTGCACAGAGCACTTAGTAGGGTGCCCGGCATTAGTAAGTGCCCAGGAAGTTCTATCCTTCACGGTCACATCATAAATATTGTGGAAAAATATCTAATTCAGGCCAAATGATAGAAAGTCACTGCCTTAAACATAACACTGAAAACATTTTAATAATTAAAAATATAATTAAATATTTCAAGACTATTTGATAAACCAAGGTTTCTTTTAACATTAGATGTGATCATTCTTCACTAGAAGCCCAGTTTTTCTCAGCAGAGTCTCAACAGCACGGGTTTTGGTATCTTGTTAATTCAGATATCGTCTCCATTACAATAAGGCATTCCCTTCAGAAAATCAAATCCATCATTTTCTGAAACTTTGCCTGTCACAGTAACAGCCTATATATAGGTTTAGAAATTTCACAGTTAACCTTTTCAGGCACTTAGCTCTTGTATTTCCTTTTCTCTCTGTAAGACGAGTTGCATTCATCTTAAAATAAACCAATATCCAGGGTGGAGAGAGGAACCCCCAGGGAGAGCCGCTGTTGTCTGTGTGTGCCCTGCTGAGGGAGCTGATTGTCTGTGTAACAAGCACACAGATGCTACGGGCCAGCTCTGGAATGGGCTGAACAACACGGGCTGCAGGGATGTTCAGAGAGGGGCATGGCAGAGTCTGGAGGTTCCATGGCAAGCTGAAAACAAATGCACAAGCACTAAAATTTTATTCTTTGGAAATGTGGTTAAAAGATTTAAGTTAAACTAATGATGAGGAAAGCTATTTTAGAATTATTTGAAGAGTCTGAATTATAAAATATAATTTTAAAGAAGCATTTTTGTTATTTTCCATCCTTTCAGTAATACAAAGGAAGCTCCCATAGTCTTGACAGATGCATTTAAGAGCCTGCTTTGAAAAAGCAACATGAATGATTTGCAATCAGTATGGGAAATTCTAATATGTAATCATTTCAAAATGTGTAAGTTTGCTCAACTTTTCATTTTGCCTCTGATATTTCTTTATATACTTAGTGTCCTTTATGCCTCCAAGAGCATAAAGATATCTTGAGGGTACCTCTCTACCATTAAATAAATGAGATAACTATGTACTGACTTCATACACATACCATCTCAAACTCTAAGTTAAATGTAAAATCTAAAGCACTATACTTAGCAAGATACCTGTCTTTACATTCTTATTGCTCCATAAATTAGCCTGATGGACTGCCTGAATATATCATTCTTCACTGTTATTTTGCTGTTTAAAGATCACAAATTCCTCTGTGTGAATCATTACATAATTCCTGTGGCTACTTTGCCCGCACTTAAGATTGTTTACTGACTCCTACATTTCAGAATGAGCTACCAAGATACTTACTTTCTGTTATCAGAACCGTAATCACTAGAGCTAAAATTCTATTACTAAATTTACATTTTTATAGAGAAAAAATGAGCTACACAGAGACCAATGAGTTCATTCATCACGTAAGCGCTAAGAGTTAAGTCTTAGCCTAAGTACCTTCCTCAGTCACCTTTGTATCACGCCTTGGATGACTGTGTGTTCAATAAGTAAATCTTAAGTGCTATAGCTGTTAGAGTGTCATTAGAATCTCCAGAACCATGTAAAACACGGGTTGAGGTGCTTAAAGAATACTTTGAAGGGTACTGAAGTGTTTCCAGCTCTAGCATGCCTCGGTGCATCCTCAAAGCACCCAGAGATGGATTGAAATGCGCAGTTCAAAACAGGTCTCCAAGCAGCACGCCATGCACAGATCGCTGAAATGATATACTACAATAAGCTCCCTGGAATGCCATGGCTTACTGTGCTGATGTGTAATTAATCTGCTGAGCAGTGACAGGACCCAGCTGAAGAGCATTTCTGAAGCTTTTAAGATCTGGCAGGCCAGTGGCACTTAGGGAGTCCTGGTCCACACTTTATTAGCAGAACAGATTTTAATAAGCCTCAAATCTGTGATTCCACATGTGCTAACTTTACCTATTAAAAAATTACAAAATGGTTTTGCTTAGCCTTAGTCCAGTCTGAGCAGCCCCTGGAAGAGCATCTGTATTTGAATCCAGGTTGAGGGGATGAGGAGGTGGCATGCTGTTTGTGAGGACAGCAACTGTGCCCCTGTAGCCTGGCTCAGGTGTTGAGAACACCTTCGTCTGTGGTCTTGCATTTGACAGAGATGAAATACAGGTGCAGCGTGCTCAGAGGCGGGATCCAAAGTGACAAAATGTTGATTAAGTGACCAATGAATTCAAAAGAAAAGGAACAGATAAAAGAAAAAATGCAACTTAAGTCTTCAAAGGGCCAAAAGCAACTTTTAAAAATGAATGTTTTCCTAGACACTCTTTTGTAGATGAAATTGAACCATTTTCATTTGAACATCACAAAGTTGCCAGTGAAGCTGGAAGTCGCTGATAGTCTAAACACACATGTTCTGGTTATGTTATAATTTCAAAGTAGTTGGTGAGAAACCAATATATGTAAATAAACAAAGAAAGTCAAATTTACCAACATCTAATTACTTAAGAAAGGCTTTTTAAAAAAATAACTTAAATTTTGAAATTAAGGAGTTCAGTATATAGTAGAATTAGGAAAATAGAATAATTTTTCTCATATACAGGTCTAATAAAGATTCTCCTCTTATGCCTACATTTTAAAATTTGGAAATGCCATACTAATGGGAAAATTTTTCTCAGAATTGTCTGTTAAAATGTACACATACACTGTGCATATTTTAATTGATAAGAAAGCAGATAATTAAATATAATATTAAAGACACACTTAAGTAAATGATGAAAACTCTGATGTCTTTTAACAAAGGCTTTAGAATAGTTGGTCAGTACAAATTCAAGATCATTCAGTCCCCATGGACAGCCAACGCCTTGTGAGGACTAGCATCTTTTCCTTATGCATCCTTTGATACCCCAGCATTACCATGACTCAGGAATTTTGAAACCACAGATTTACCAGTTCTAAACTCTAGTGAACTTCATATAGTCTTAACAGAGAGCTAACTTTTATTCCTAAGAATTTTTTTATTATAAAATTTTTATTTTTGATTATGTGTACATAATAGCTGTACATATTAGAATGAATTTTGATTTCTTTGAAGACCTGAGGTATTTTCCATAATAAATTAAAAGTAATCTTATAAATTAGTAACTAAACTGTGAGCACCTCAAAGGTAATTCCAATATTTTATTCCTTTTTTATCCTCAGAATGTACACCAAATGAAAGTCTTTTTCTCAAACCACAAAATATATTTATTACTTATTTTATTTTTTATCATATAAACATTCATATTATATCTATGCTTCTATATTATGTACATGTATAGATTATTTATTTATTATATATTATTTATAAACAATTTCCGAAGATAAGAATACACTCATTTTACCATCATATCTGCAAAAGTATTTTTATCCACTTCCTTCTCATGTAGCATAGGAAGTAGGCCTTACCAGTGTCTCATCTCTCTCTATACACCCTCTCCAGCACATTCTGTCTTTTTAGTAACTTCCTTCCATTGCTTATCCTTTCTTTCATTGTCAACCTAAGGAAATCTCATCAATGAGTAAACTTGCCTGGAAAAAATCAGAATTTGCATTCTTTGATACCTTGAATTTCCACTGGCTTCATGAAAACACATGTCCTGCAGTCCTTGCCACCTGTAAGGCTCTAAATCACATAAGCTTTCATCTACTACAACCTTCCTAAAAGGGACATTTTTGCTTTAAATATTCTAAAGCTGCTTCAATAAAAATATTCTGAAGCTATACTACTTCAGAAAAGAAAATAATTTTACCAGCTATATTCAAAAAAGAAAATAATTTTACTAAGGAAAATGAAGCTTCACAAAAGGGATCTTAAGGTATACTTATATGCTTTGTTTTATTCTTTGCAAATGATATTTATCAAGATAAGTTAAATAGTAATGGCTTAAAAAATAATGCCTCTGGGGGAGGAGCAAGAAGGTGGCCAAGTAACAGCTTCCTTGCAACTGGGCACAGTGAGACTAGGGAGAGAAGACCCCATGCATCTCTGGCTGGTGGGATCTTCCCAGAAACATCCCTTTGGGGACACAGAGAGTCAGCAAGAGACTTTTAGACCCCATGAGGAGGACAAAAGCAATGGAGAACTGGACTCATCAAAATATTAGTCCAGAGACACAGTAACTTAAAGAGCAAGAGGAAGGGAAAGGAAAATTAGGACAAGGAAACAGATTAAAGAAAACACTCATGAGGAAGAATCAGCAGAAAAATCCTGTCAACATGAAAAACCAGTCCAGAACAACCCCCCCCACCCCCAAGGGACCATGAGGTAGCTACTGCAGAGGAGTCCACCTATAAAGAAATGTTAGAAATGACAGAAAGGGAATTTAGAATACAGATGATGAAAACAATGAAGGAAATGATGGAAACAATGAAAGAAGCTACTGATAAAGTGGAAAATAACCAAAAGGAAATCCAAAAACAGAATCAAATAAGAGATGAATGATATGAAGAATATAGAAAGAATATAGCAGAGCTGAAGGAACTAAAGCAGTCAATTAGGGAACTTAAAGATGCAATAGAAAGTATCAACAACAGATTAGACTATGCAGAAGAAAGAATCTCAGAGGTACAGGACAAAGCTCTTGAGATAACTCAGATAGTTAAAGAGGCAGAAAAGAAGACAGAGAAAGCAGAACATTCACTGACAGAATGATGGGACTTTATGAAGTGTTCAAACGTATGAGTCATAGGTATTCCAAAAGGGGAATAAGAATGCCCCAGGGAAGTGGAAGCCATACTAGAGAATATTATAAATGAAAATTTCCCAAATATCACCAAAGATTCTGACACACTCCTTTCAGAGGGATATTGGACCGCAGGTCACCTCAACTCTAACAGAGCTTCTCCAAGATACACTGTGATGAACCTGTCCAAAGTCAAGACAAAAGAAAAGATTCTTCAAGCTGCCAGAAGTAAGCTACAGGGGCAAATCCATCAGGGTGACTGCAGACTTCTGTAATGAAACTTTTCAAGCAAGAAGAAAATAGTCATCTACCTTTATTCTACTTAAACAGAACAATTTCTGACCCAGAATTCTATATCCCACTAAGCTAAGCTTTAAAATAGAGAAATCAAATCATTTACTGATATACAAACATTGAGGAAATTCACCACAAAAAGACCAGGAAATACTTCAACATGTTCTACACACTGACCACCATAATGAATCAACAGCAAAGTAAGAACTCAGAAATTAAAGGACAGAACCTAACTTCCACAATGATGCAAAAGATAAAACTAAGCAATGGACTCTCAAAAAATAATATGAATAGAACATGACCACACTTATCAATTATCTCAATACATGTTAATGGCTTGAATTCCCCACTGAAGAGGCACAGACTGGCTGACTGGATAAAAAAACATAAGGCCCCCCATTTTCTGTCTGCAGGAAACACACCTACCTTCAAAAGACAAATTAAAACTCTGAGTTAAGGGTTGGAAGACAATTTTTCAGGCAAATGGAATTCAGAAGAAAAGAGGAATTGCAATCTTATGTTCAGATACATGTGGATTTAAAGCAACTAAAGTCAAAAAAGACAAAGATGGTCACTTTACATTGGTCAATGGAAAACTACAACAAGAAGATGTTTCAATTCTAAATGTTTATGCACCCAACTTAAATGCTCTGAGATTCTTGAAACAGACCTTACTCAGTCTGAGCAATATATCCTATATCACCATAATAACAGGGGACTTTAACACTCCTCTTACAGAGCTGGACAGATCCTCTAAACAGAAATTAAACAAAGATATAAGGGACTTAAATGAGACCCTAAAACAACTGTGCTTGATAGATGCATATAGAACACTCCATCCC
>CAUYRH010025885.1:0-17499 GCA_963574655.1 Perodicticus potto
ACTTGGGAGGTGGAGGCAAGAGACTCGCTTGAGCCCAGGAATTGGAGGTTGCTGTGAGCTGTGATGCCACAGCACTCTATCCAGGGTGACAGCTTGAGGCTCTGTCTCAAAAATAAATAAATAAATAAATAAATAAATAAAAAGGTAATCATTCACTTAAGTATTTCTTTCTCCTTTTGGAGGGGGGGAGACAGAGTCTCACTTTATCACCCTCAGTAGAGTGCCATGGCATCACACAGCTCAGAGCAACCTCCAATTCCTGGGCTTAGGTGATTCTCTTTCCTCAGCCTCCCAAGTAGCTGGGACTATAGGCACCCACCACAACACCCAGCTAAACTTAAGTATTTCTTATTTTATTTATTTATTTTTGCAGTTTTAGTCAAATAAATGAAGTTAAGAAATATGTTATTTAGAGAAATCTTAATGTTAGAGATATGGTGAATATTTCCATTTATTTACATTTTTATGTAATTCAGCAATAATTTATAAAATTTTGTATACCATACATCAAAAAAGATGATCTGTTTTATCAAATTCAAGTTATCAAATAAACTTGTCTTCTAATATACTGGCTAATTGAAATTAGCTTTATATAAAAACCTATTGGAAAGGGTGGTAGCCAGCCAAAATTCTGGATATTCTAATTGAGTTGATATATTAGGGTATTTTTCTTATTTTATTTTATATTTTTAGAGATAGGGTCTTTCTATGTTGCCCCAGGTTGGAGCACAGGGGCTAGTCACAGGTGCCATCCCACTACTGATCAGCATGGGAGTTTTTTAAATAAAAAATAACTATAATAATAATAATATTAACCATATGTAAAGATTTAAACTATGTCATTTCTATGTTCAAATGTTTTACATGGGTTGCCCCATTTCATTTTTATAATTGTTTTAAGATGTGAGTATAATTGTTATTCCATTTTTCACATGGGAAAACTGAGGCCTAAAAGTTCACACGGATGAAATATCAAAGCTACAACTTGAATATAGATGGTCCAGGTTCAAAGCCCAATTCTAGTATTTATTTTATTTATTTCCACCCCTAAGCCCAAATTTAAATCAAAATTGATCTCTTATGTAATGAGGTAATGAGTGACAATTTGTTTCTCTTTAGATTCTTTATTTTAACTTTTTGAAGAAAATATTACATATACAGGAATATACTTTTATATGTCTAATTTTTATTAGACATCTACCAATACATTTGATCTTTATTAAATTCAATATTCTCTTTACCATCTATAAAACCCTTTTGTTTCTATCAGTAAAAATATTTTATAAGAAATGAATTATGGATTGGATTATATATTATATAATAATGGAATTTTTCTTATCTGTTGTAATGATACATATTCTATTAATAAAATTTCTATGAAAACTTTTCTGTCATGGTGATTTTAATTTTTATTATCACTTCGAAATTTTATTTCATATTACAGACATTTTCACTTTATATCCATAAGTAATGTTTATCCATATATTTACCCCTTTGTGCACTTTCCCTTATTATATATCACAATTAGGTTGGCTAATTTCTTTAAGCAGATTTGAATATCATTTTTTGTGTTTTAAATAATGGTCTGCAGAACTTATAGTTCTGGTGATACTTACATGATTCAAATCTTCAATATTTTTAGATCAGAGTCTTAAAACAGACTTTTCACTAAAAATATTGTGGATATTTGTTACCATTTTTTTAAGAAGAGAAAAGGTTTATTTCTTGTGTACATAGAGGAAAAGGTCACAGAGGAATTATACAATATCCCAATGACGTTCAATTATCTATTAATGTTGAGGAAAAGTAAAAAGAAAAGCTTGGTATTCTTTTTGGGCAATCAATATGTCTTTTAGTTTTTCTTAGGTATTCCAGTATTATTTTTATTAAGATAACTGTATATAAATGAGTATGTTTATATACGTAAGTACAATACATTATATATTTATCATAGATAAGTGTAAAATATATTATTCACGTATGTGTATAATAATGTATAGATGAATATGTTTTTTTCTGAAATTTATCTAAAATAGGATAGTCACCCTACTGAATTTATAAAGGAATTTTTCCTTAGATGTGTGCTTTTGTTTATTGCCTCATTCGTTTAGAATTTCTTTATTTTGTAAACATCTATATATTCAAGCTGAATTTCCAAGATCTTGCCTTCATATCATTTTTATTGTCTCTTCAATTGCATTTCTCCACTTTTATTTTTATGTTTTAAGAGCATTTCAAGTGTGTCTGTGAATTTATAATTGGATTTCTACAGTGTCAGTTCCGCTCTTATTACTTCCAGTGTGGTTTTTACTCTGACAGTCATGATTTTCACTTTAATGCAATCTTCCCTATAACCCTTTAACACCACCAAACAACCCTTGCTTATTTAATGGAGAGAATAAATGTCTCTTATGTTGTATAAAAATAATAAGGAAGTGATTTTTTAATATATTCTTCTTTTTCTGTCCTACTGATGTATTTTTTATAGAGTTGAAGTTGAATTTATTTCTTCTTTTCTTTATTTTGGTTTGGAAATGCTAGCTTATTGTTGATAGTTTGCTACTTTAAAAATTCATTTTGATAATAAAAAAGGATCATTTTGTTAACACAGAAAGAGCTTCTCACTCCATGAGAAGCCACACTCTATTAAAACTGAAATACGATAAATACGTACAGAAGGACTTGAATGCAAAGATTATGTGCTGATGGTTATAGATGGTGGGTCTTGCTCTGAAGGACTCTTTCTGAAAGCCCCAAACCACGCTTCCCTGCCGACACAGATGTCTATCAAACCACTGCGACGGCAAAGGCTGTGTGCCTTACACTAGAGCGATGGCTGTCATGACGATTGAAGTGAGGAAGTTCTATGATGTAGAATTGACAAGGGAATAAAAATACTGTGGTTTTTGATATGCTTTGCTGACTAGGACCTCTAGAAGCTGCAGGACATAAATTTGTTTTATCTAAAGCCACTGTTTTGTGGTAATTTGTTATAACCCCACAAATTAATACCACCAGAAAATTAATACATCTAGCTAGTGTCAGAGGAACATTTCAGTCTGAGCTTAGATACACTTCTGTCTTAACTCAATGAGTTGGAATATTCTTAGGTAACATGGTGTCCAAATGAAGTCCTTCAAAATATGTTCATAAAAATCAACAAAACTTGACCTTTGCAATAGCCAATGAAAATTTCTAACCCATGAAACTGCATCACATTATTACATGAAAATTAAAATATTACTCTTTAATATCTACCTAGACAGTATACATTTATTTCCACATTGCAACTTTTCTACCAACATTTGAATATATAAGAATGTGTGATGATGATCCTGTAATCACACACTATCTTTTTACATGGTCCGAGACAATGCCTAAAGTCACCTGGTGACACTTCAGAATCATATGCTTCTTGAAAGAAATACGAGAAAGCAGGGAGTGACTCACTTAGGAAGACTATCTCTGGCTTGTTAGCACAATGTCTATCACTTATTAGTGATTGAAACAAAATGCGCTGAATAAAAAACATACAACTTTTCTGAATTATCTTAGAAAAGTTTGCATGATAAATCTGCTTCAGTTCTGTTGTTGCATAAATTCTTTTATTGCAGTTCACATATAAAAGAAGAGCATGCTGTTATAATTACACCCATTATTATAAATTTGAAAGGTCCAACTTTTCTCATAAGTCATTTGGAGCTAATAAAAAATAATGTACTCTCACTTGAATTAGTACTAAGGCATTCACCATAAATGGGTATTAACTTAAATCTTATATATACCAATTTTCATTAAATAACCTTGGAGCTGCTCCTTAAAATTTATGTTCCTTTGAGTTAGGAATTATAACTTTCTCTGCTGTGCTTTATGTTCACCATAAAGACTAAATTTAGAGTTAGAAGAAATGCAATAGACAGCTATAAGTAATTTTTCAGTATGCAAATTGACAGAATGTTTAAAATGCGCAGTTAATTTGTATGAAAGTAAATTTGAACTGAAGAGAAGCATTGCACAGTTGCGTCTCTGTGTCCAAATGGCATGAGTGCCCTGATTAGAAGACAACATCCAGAGAATGCTGCTTCAGATAGCCTTCAATTGCTGCCCTCTGTCACGAATAAATGCCTAACTGTGTATGATCGCACATAAATGATGGCAAGTGTACTCAAACATCCAAATGAGTAAAGAAATTCAATGAGAGGACAACCGAAGGTCCACCGTAGCTGGGGAGCCTGCAGAACTATTCCTGGGTAAATGCAATCTTAGAAATCCCTGAGGCCTCAGTAGAGGATGACTTCCTCCAGTTGATTCCTCTATTTTTGTCAGGGAGTCTTCAGGCCTCCCAAACACTATGTATAACCTAAATGCATAACCCAAATTTGTGGTTTTAAATTCTTACACGAAAAGCTTTTCATTTATGTGTTTTACTGCCTAGACTTTAGTAAGAAACTATACCATTACCCTAAAGTTACAGTACTTTAGCTAAAGGTATAGAATTACATGGTGCCTCTGCCTTAAAGCAGGAACCTCAATTCTAAATTCCTCCATCACATTTTTTTCATGGGCCAAATCACTAGTTTTTCCTGGACGATTCCTGTGTAAACCTAAGGATAATTTTAACTTACTATATGGATCTACCATGAGGACAATGAAAATTTTAAATTAGAGAGTTAAACTTAAATAACACTCATTTTAAATTACCTGTAATTTTTGTTATCTGCCAATTTGCACTTTACCCCCAGTTTAACAAAAGACTGAAAGTGCAGTGTGTTTATTCAGTATTTTCATTTCTTTCCTTTTTTTTCTTTTCTTTTCTTTTTTTTTTTTAGTTCCTAGTCCACCATAATGATTTGGTTTTGTCTGTTGGTGCAACCAAATTTTTAACTGTAACTTGTGATTAATCACTATAACATAGGACCATCATAATTTACTCTGATAAAAGCAGTAGTCCTTGATTTTTGTTTAAAGTACTAAACATTTTACACATTAAAACTACCTTTTATAAGAAGTATGCCCACCTACAATACAGTATCAATTGAGACTTTGTTACACTTATGACCAATCCATTACAAACCCTTGCCAATCTTAAAAACACAATTCCCGTAAAAGTGCTGCTACACCAAATATTTTATTGTTATTATTCATTAAAATTATTTACTCAACAGTCATTAGAACACTTTATATCAATTTTCTTATGAAATTTTTTTCACTGTTTGCAATTTCTCAGGCTTTTATTTCATTCTGTTTTCAGTCCCATTTACCTAATTTCTTCCATTTTGTTCCCTGAAATACAAAGTCCCATGGAATACTGAATTCATCATGCCTGCTTGTCCCCGGCCAGCACGCCACCTGCTGGCATCTTCCAGAGGGACAGACCAATTCCTCTCTGAGGAACTTCTCAGGTTTAATCCGGCAGAGATTTCAGACAAAAGGTCATGATTTCCTTACCAAAGAGGCACTCGGGTGACCAAGGCTGAGCATCCCTTACTCTCAGCCAGTTATTTTTCCAATGCCAATTTTTGGTTGAAGAGGACTGTTTTACTCTTTTCACAAGTGACCTGTGATCTTGGGGGTACTGAGAGCATCTTCCTCAGACTCACACAAGGCCTGCCAGGAATTAAGCCAGCAAAGTTTAGTTGGAGCTGAAGAGAGAGATTTCTGATATTATGGCCTATGTACATTACCCCTGACCCAAAAGGAGATATTTAACATACATAGGCCAAAAAAAAAAAATGCACTTTTTTACTTAAGTTAATGGCATTCCTTTTTTCTCTTTTATCTAGGGTTGAAAGAAGTCATAACTAAAATATTTTAGACTCTTTCTTCTTCTATTGCTTATATTCCAAATTTCAATTAAGTCGTTAATATTAATAACTATAAAATTTATACCTGCATCCTAAATCTCTACTCTGGAATCCATCCATGAATAGCCAATAGCAGATTTATAATTTTGATTTTTTCATACCATTGTACCTCAAATCCAACATTTTTATTTTTCTTTTCCCTTTCCTTCTCTTCCAACCCTGCACCCAATAACATTGCCACTATTTTCCAGCGGTCACTAGTTCACTGAATGGTATCCTATCCATATGTGTAAACCTAGGAATAATACTTGGCATCCTTTTAGCATTGAATAGCAATATCATAGAATTTACCATATCTTATCATACTTATTATCATAGAAGATACTACTTTTCTTAGTTTTCAATACATATTTCTTTAAACTAAATTTAATAAATAAAATATCAGAGTATGATTTTTTCAGATTTTCCATATTATTTAGTGACACTGTATGCTGCTTGAAACCATTTAAGATGAAATTTTTATAGCACTGAAATAATGACAATATGTACAAGCCAAATCAGTGGCTGTTTTTGGTAATAGAATCTCTTTTTTAGAGCAGTTTCAGGTTTGTAGAAAAATTAAGCAGAAAGTACAAAGAATATACCAGTAGTCCTTCTTGGCCTTACTGCCAGCCACAGTTTCTCCTCTTACTAACTCCTTGCAATGAGGTAGTACATTTCCTACAATTGAGACACAAGGGTTTTGCACAATTGAGTAAATTTTTAAAAAAATGTATGGATGATAACTCATTAACTTTGATAAAAACTTACAAAATCTCATAATGTTGCCAATAATGTGATGTGAAACAATATTTTTTTCTATTACAGTCTTCATAAATGCTAAAAATTGATTTATTCATTTGGTTTTTATCTTTTCCACTTTTATAAGTCAAGATACATAATTGAGAGTGGATTGCCTCAGATACTGAGAAAGTTTTGAAATATTGCTAGATTAATTACATCTTAACAATCAATATTTAGTATTGGCATTCCAGGGTCAGTAAAACATCAATTTTTGCCTTTTGGGAAATCTGGTGAAGTTTTCGAAGGCAATTCTTCCACACTTTTCATCGACTTGTTTAAACTACAGATGTGTTTTCTCTAGAAAAAAGTAAGTTTGTTTAATATGTTTGGAAATGCATTCCTATTTTTTTCACACCTGAAAATTTTTAAGACTGGAGCTTATTCAACTTAAACTGCAATTTTCAAAAGAATAATACAAGGACACTGAAACTGATTAATTTTTTTATTAGAAAAAAGTAGTGGAAAAAGCAATCTGGAATATATAACTCAATGATATATTCTCTTCATTTGCCTCAAGTATAAATATGCATTTCTCTCCTAGTATATTATAAAGTCTGTGATAAATTATAGTTCATATCTTTTTCCTTTTTCTTTAAATACATATAATTTGGTTTACACATGGAGTATGTAGCACATATTTAATTAAATTTAGCAATCATTTATGGAATTATGGAATTTTTTTCCTCTCACATGTGAAAAAGCAAACCTGCTACAATAGTTCAGTGATATCTTTACAACTAACATCATATATTTCTATGTAATTCTTTGAAATAAATTTTATCTTTGCCATTCAAAGGACATGAAAATATTAAAAATAAAATACAAAAAAATTGCAGCATGAATTTGCCAGTTTTTTTCCTTAAGGTGTGGGTTACACTCCAGCCTATGAATCCAAAATACCATTTTTAAAATGGAAATCAATACTGTTTAGTGTCCTGATCAATAACAGTGTATTCAGATATGGTGTTAATATCATTACTAACACTTACAGTGAAATTGCCATGTGTAGAAACAGGCCTAAGCATGTTACCTGGATTATCTAAAGCCGTTCTCCTGAAAGCTCTTAAAGGTAAATTTACCATCCTTAGCTTACAAAGGAGAAAACTGAGGATCACATATTTTAAATAAGTTGCCAACTTATCTTTGAGAACAAGATACATAGCTTATAATTAACTGGAAAGAGATATTTTAACTGAATCTTGCCACTCTCCATCAGGACTCCATGATTTTACAGCTGTTTCTTGCATCTCCTATCAGCAGTCCTTTCTATGTCCCAGTCCACCTGCCCTCCCCAATTCCTGCTCCTCCCTCCCACTCATGTCATCACCTCTTTCTCTGTTCATCTCATAGCGCCGTAATGACTCTTCAGCACCTGCTTTCAGGCCTTTGCCACCTCTCTGTCTTTGTCGTCTTGGAAACTGCAAACCTTAGTTAAATCTAACTCTTCTGCTAATCTACACCTATCCCTGGAAACCTGAATGTGACAGTAGAAAAACACCACGTGCTGTCAGGGCTCTCTTTAAACTCATGGTCACTGAACTGAAGCATGGTCTTAGTGATGCCAAGAAATCTTACTTCAGTTTACTGATCCCTTGACTCCCATACACTACTAGAAGTAAATGTTAAATCTTATCACCTCATAAGAGCCCCAAATCTCGCCCCCATTGTCGTTCTCCCTAATTATCTTCTTCCATTTTTACTGAAGGATTAGAAGACAGTAGAAGAGAATTCCAATGCAATGCTACTGAAACAGTACCCAGTTCCCCGACCTTGACTCCTGTCACCAGCAATCATGTGCCTGGGCACCGACCCCTCCTCCACTCACGTCCATCATTCTGACCTCCCTACTCTGGAGCCTGCTACCCATGTCTACCAGGACTCTTCTTTCTCTTCCTTTTCCCTTATCACCATTTTTCCCCTGTCTACTAGAACTTTCCTAATAGCATCTCAACTTAAGGTTTAATTTTTCAACTTTTTGCCCAAAACTCTCACATTCTCTCATTCCTTCTGTGCTCTGCCATCACATTTCTATTTCCTTTGTCTCCAAATCCCCAAAAGAGTCCTCTGCTGCAACTCTGGATCAAGACTATTCCAGTATGATAACTCTGAAAAGGTTTTCCTACAACTATTCTTTTGAAATTCCTTTGCAAAGCATCAGTGGCCTTCACGTTGTCAAACATTCTTTTTGCACTGCAGTTGACAGAAAAGTTAAAAGAGTTGATCACTTGTTCCTCTTTGATAGGTTTTCATTTTTCCATTTGGCCTCTAAGCCATTTATTGCACTGCCTTCTCCCTCCAAGTCTCCTTTGCTGGTGACTTCTTAATTTCTTTGACCACTTAATATTCAAGGGCACCAAAGCTCAATAATTGAACCTCATAGATTAATCGTGGGAATCTGCCCTCTTGGAGACCTCATAAAATTGCATTGCTTTAAAATCAGATCTGAGCCATGTCCCTAGAATTTATATCATGAGCCAAAAACTATTTCTTTAACTTTCCATTTAGGCTTCTAATACAGAGGGTACCAAAAAAAATTATACATGTTTTAAGAATGGAAAAAAATATACATTAGCTGTGAATTTGTCATAAATAGCTTTCATCAGTTTAAGAAATGTGCCACCATGCCTATACTCTTCAGTGTTTTCATTAGAAAAGAATGCTAGATTTTATTGGATGCTTTTTCTGCATCTATTAAGAGCATCATATGGTCTTGGTTTTTGCTTCTGTTGATATGATTATGTTTATGGAATTTCATGTGTTAAAACAGCCTTGAATTCCTGAAATGAAACCTACTTGATCATGATATATAACTTTTTTTAATGAGAAACTGTAATCTATTGGCTATGATTTTGTTGAGAATTTTTGCATCTATATTCATTAGTGAAATTGGTCTGAAGTTCTCTTTTTTAGTTGAGTCTTTTCCTGGTTTTGAAAATGTTTGCTTTGTAGAACATGTTGGGGAAGATTCCTTTCTCCTCAATTTTTTGGAATGATTTCTGCAGTATGGGTATAAGCTCTTATTTGAAGGTTTGGTACAATTCTGGTATAAAGCCATCCAGACCAGGGCATTTTTTTTTTGTTGGGAGGTTTTTTATTGTTTCTTTGATCTCCATGCTTGAAATTGGCCTTTTCAGGAGATCTATTTCTTCCTGGCTCAGTCTAGGGAGAGGGTGTAAAAAAAAAAAGGAAAAGACTAATTAACATAATAATGTTCAACATATGTTGATAATGCTTATTATTTTATATATTGTGTCTTGTATCTCTTGTAATTGCAGAAGTCCAAGGTGACTTTAGTATTACGATTTTAATACATCTTTTTCCTTTCTTAAAAATGTACATATATTTTTTGCACCTTCTATAGATGTTAAAAAGTCAACATGTTCCAAAGCAAATTCTTCATTTCTCATAAAATATCCCCTTTCCATCCAGTATTTCCCATCTAAATTATAGACTATTCCATAATTGAAGTTTCTGGGGCCAAACCTTAGACCAATCTCTGAGTCTTTCCTTTTTCTCTCATCCAAATTCAATTCCCTAGTGATCGATTTGATTTAATTTCAAAATGAATTCGCAAATCAACTGCCTGTCAACACCTCTAGGTGTGCAGTCTTCATCCAATCCACCATTTCTCAAGGATTATCGCAATTGCCTTTTAAATCTTCTCCCTAATTCTGTCCTTTCATTTCTGATTAAACATGGCAGTAAAAATATTTTAAAAATTTATTTCATGCTGCTACTTTTCACAGTTCCTACTATTCAGTTCTTTTCCTTATCAGTCGGTGCAGGGACAGAAGAGCCTGCAGAGCCTGCCCCAACAGCACCAGCTGCTTTTCTGACTGTGCCTTCTACTGTCCTCCGGACACTGCTCTATGTGCTGTTTTTTGGAGATTTTTACTATTTTCTATATCTATGATGTATTTTCTTCACAAACCTGGTACATCCTACCTCATTCCGTGGCTTGTCTTCCTTCATAGCATTTTCACCACGTGCTACGTGCAATATTTGTTTGCTTGCTCTGCAATCCCCTTATTCCAGGAGAGAACAAGCTTTGATTTGCCATAGACATTCTGAAGGTGTAAAGCCTACTATTTATTAGGTACTCAAAACTATTTGCTGAATGCATATATAAATCAGATTTAAAAAGTGATGGGGAATCAATACGGAGTTAATATAATATTACCTTCAGCTTCCCTTTAATTAATTTAATGAAACCTAAAACATGCAACTTTTTCCAACAGATTCATATAAAGACTCTTGCAAGATAGAAAATTTTAGAAAAGGTTCCTAAATGTAGACAAGCCCAATAAATTGCCAAAGTCAGTTGACTTCATGGCAGTGTAAATAAAGGGATAATTATCCCCTTTTATATAAATGTCTGACATTATCATATTCAAAACTAAACAAAGCGTATGCCTTCAAGATAATTCTGAGGTTGTGAATTTATTGCACTTTCAGTTCATTCTGGTTCAATGTATTGTCATTTCATTTGCTCTGAGTGGGGTACGGTGCATACTGAATTGCTGGTGTGTAATGTGACAAGCACCACACACGGCCTGAACAATGTCTCACAAGCAGAATCACAGGACTGCCAAGTAAAAAGAGCTAGTTGAAGCCTGAAAGGTATTTCAAAGGCAAAAAGTGTCTCTTCCTTGGCACAGGTTAATTAGAAGCACATATTAGTTAGGTGGGACACAAATTGAAAAGTAACTAGATCCCCGCTTCTATTAATTGCCTATTATGTGTCCCACAGTGCCAGGCGTTATGATGTCTGTTCGTGAGCCTGTGTGTATGTATATACACACGTAACACACAAATAATTGAAAAATATTTGTAGAACATGCATGCAGAAAAGCCATTTTTTTCTCAGAAGCAAAGACTTCCTTTGAATTAGTCATGATATTTCATTTCAAAATCAGGCAGAAAATAAATCCTACTGTTTAATTAGTTGATACATTTATAAAAGGACAAACATTGGTTAAAAGCACATAACATATTTGTATATTCTTCAGCTAAATATTTGTGAATATGTTGACTTGGAAAGCTTCCTTTGAATTGAGGTGTAAAATATCATATAAAATATTTGTTAAAGTCTTGACTATTAAGCAGTGGACTCTGTACACCACATGTGGCTTTGGGCACATACCTGTTCAATAAATATTTCAGTAAAGGAAGGAGTTATTCTTTAAGTGCAAATATTTTTGGAAAACAATTATGTCCTTACTAACTCTCGGTAGGAGACCTATACTCTTGTAAAATTTAGATACAGACTTTTATACAAGCAGGCATTTCTGGAAGCATGCAGACAGATGTGTCAAAGATAAGGTAGACAAATAGATAACCCACCAGATCAAGACAATCTGAAATTTTACTAAGGCAATTAAACACCTGTATGGTGTTGCCACAGACCACACAGATTAAATGCTTTCTGTGTCACTGGCATCCCCTACAGTGGCAGATGTTAATCCTAGAGGTTGAAATCATCTGTAGATGTAGAGGAGCAGGGGTTTGTCCACATGGTCAACGTAATTTGTAAGTTGGAGGGAGAATTGTGACAAATTGAGGATAATAAAGTATTTTACCATTTTAACAATGAGTATGGCCGTACCTGTATACTCAGGCAAAATATCAGACTAGAAATAGGTCTTCATTAATAGAAATGCATAATCATAATTAAATTCATATTAGATAGTTAAAAAGATAGGACCTTTTTTTTTCCTCAGGCATTTAGAAAGTTATATCATCAATAATTGTTTATTTATTTATTTATTTATTTTTACATATACATATGTTAATTAGGTTAATTAGGTTTGCCTTCACAGAATTTAAAAGGCTTATAATTTAATAGCAATAACAATGTTTAAGATAAGGACTAGAAACAAAAACCACGTAAAGAATGAATGAAGATAAATACATTCAGAAAAGAAAAAAGATGATTACTGCATCGAAATAGTAAGCAATATTGGTAATAATAATGCTAAGAAAGTAACATTCACATTGTCAAATAAGACATTATAGAGTGCTTTGACTGTGAGGCTCAGCATGAAGTCATCAGTTAACTTTTTATATTTTTTTCCAAAGTCTCAAAAAATAGATAACTAATATTATAAAAATAAAAGTAAAGGAGAGTTTCAAAAAACAGATCATGCCAAATCTTATAGACAATAGAAAAAGAAGAAATATTTCAAAATCATTCTACTTGATCTGGATATTCTTAATTTCATTTTTGGATTATCTATTGTAGTGTACAGAAGTATAATTTATTTTGTATATTGATCTTGTATTCTGAAATGTTCCTGAAGTAATTTATTAGTTATAATAGATGAATAGAAGTGGAGAGAAAGATATCTTTATCTTATTCCTGATCTAAGGGGGAAAGCTAATAAGGATGGTGTTAGTTTGAGATTTTCACAGATTCTGTTTAGCAGATTGAGGAATTCTCTTCTATTTCCAGTTTATTGAGTTTTTTTAATCACAAAGGAATATTGGATTTTGTAAAAATTTTTTGGCATCTATTGAGATGACTGGTATCATTTCAATAGAGATGTTTCTTATTCTATGGATATGGATAGGCACTATACAACCTTGATTCCCTGAGGTAAACCTCACTTGGTTATGGCGTACAATTATTTTTGTATGTTGCTACATTGATTCAGTTTTATATTTTGTGGAGGACTTAGGTATCTCTATTTATAAGATGTATTACTTTGTGCATTAGCTTTGTCTGGTTTTACTATGACAGTGATCTTATCATATAGAATTTGGAAGTATTCCCTCATCTTCTACTTCTCAAAAGTGTTTGTGAAGAATTAGTATCAGTTCTTCTTTAAATATTTGGTAGAATTCACCATTGGAACTATCTGAGCTTTACTTTGTGAGTAGTTTTCTTCAATTTTGTTGTTGTTGTTGTTTGTTTTTGTGGGTAGTGTTTAATCACTACTTCAATCTCTTTACATTTTTTAGGTCTACTCAAATTACCTACTTCTCAGTCAGTTTCTGTACTCCATGTCTTTTAAAGAACTTGTCATAAAGTTATCTACTTTATATAATTGTCCTAATAATACAATTATTAATAGAATTCCTTTATAATCTTTTAATACCAGTAGTAGTTTCTTTTCTTTGATTTCTCAGACTCATTCAAGTCATCTCTCTTTTTTTTTTTAGCCAATCTAGCTAAAAGTTTGCCAATTTTGATGATATATTCAATGAACCAATTTTAGGTTTTACTGATTTTCACTGTTTTTAAATGTCGATTTCATTTGTTCACACTTTAGTTTTTATTATTTTTTCCTTCTGCTTATTTTAAGTTTATTCTTCTTTTTCTCAGTCAGTCTGTTATGGTATAAACTTAGATTATTGGCTTTAGATTTTTTTTAACATAGACCCTTACAACTGTAAATTTCCCTCCAAGCACTATGCCTTTGCTACATCCATTATATTTGGGCATATCATATTTTCACTTTTATTCATCTCAAAACAATTCCTAATCGCACTTTTGATTTCTACTATTGGTTATTTATAAGTATACTGTTTGATTTCCACATATTTGTGAATGTCCCAATTTCCTTCCTTTTTTCTTTTATTTTAAATTTTTTTTATCAAGTCATTTGTACATAGATCATACATACATTTATGCCATTATGGGATTCATTGTGTTGATTATTTGTACAAGTTGGAGTGCTTACATGCTACTAGTCAACATAGTTTCATTCCGTGGTATTCGAAGAATGTAATCTGTATTGTTTCTATCCTGACTATTATTTCTTGAACAGTATGATTAATTAGAGCAGCTAACTATGGTCTACTTTATCCAAAGAGACTCTTTAGTCCTATAGATAAAGGCTAAGTGGTCATAAAATTTAATCCTGTTCCTTTGGCCACTCCAAAGATGGATAAAAAGCCACTGGTCTCACTGCTATAGTATTGGCACCTATGCATGGCATGCTCTTATCAGCCACTGGTTGGCAAGATAAGCAAAGGTCACAGAGGGACCTGGTTGAGAACCCTAATATCTTTTACTCTTCTAATTAGTAGAGAAAATTATAATTGCTCCAGGTAAATTTTTCATTTTCATGATTGGTTCCTTTTTGTTTTCTTTTTCCTACAGTACTCTTTCCATTCCTTACCCCAATTTTTGAAGCATTGAGTATTACTGCATTTCCAAAAGATGTTACAGACTTTTTTAAAAAATCGGTGAAAAGGATGAAAGAAAGTCGCCTGACAGATAAAAAAAGGGTAAAATCTGATGGGCATAACGCAAAGATGTTCATGTTTTGATAATATTGAAGGCTGTATACCTATCATTTGTTCAATCTCCTGTATTTTTAAAAGGTAGATAGAGAACTTAAGTTCAGACCAAGAGAGTGATTATATTTTTGTGGGAATGAAGAAGGTGGTGGTTGGGGAAGAAGATATGAGATGGGTCAGAGACACAGTGTTAAAATTTAACAGTGGGCATGACAATTAGAAAGTCACAGCATAAATATTATGGAGAAAAAAGTTTTACCACTTCCCTTCCCTTCACTAAATTGTCAAAGTTTAAAGGTTACTGTTTAAAACTTATTTTACCAGTATTATAAGTTCTCCAGATCTTAGAATGACAAAGAACCATGGGAAGTCCAAGCTTGTTATTTTAGACATTCTCCAGTGGAGAGTTCCATCAGGTTACCCCTAAAGTATAGTGTGTGTTACCTTTAAGGCCTTTCATGGCCTGAAGTGGACAGGGGTCTTCTCTGGGCATTAAGGCTACAAGCTAGCTGACCCAGCTTTACCTTCATAAGCCCTGGAGTCCAGCCCAAGGATGTCTTCAGGTTAGGGAGGCAGACACAACCACCCCAGGTGTTACCAAAATTGAATAGAGTTCTAGGAGGGTGTGGCATTTCAAAATACTTGCAAAAAAACCAATCAGGAGCTCTGAAAATGTGAAATTAATCTCTATGTCCATTGGCTAAGAATGAAGGCAGTAGAATAAAAGGGACCAACATCCAGAACTTTTTCATGTGCAAATAGGTCTGAATAGAGAAAGCACTAGAAACTCTTAGACCAGGAAGCTGTGTCCAAAAGCTAGAGAAACAAAGAATCAGGGTGTGCAAGTCCAAAAAGCAGTTACACGTGAGCTGCTGCAATTCTCTGAGGGAAACATCCCACTCTCCAAGGTCTTACATGAATGCTTTTGTTTCATGAGAACTCAGGCAACACCTGTCAGACTCAGTACTTCAAGGGTCCATATTTTCAGAAGGGAGGTGGAGGACTGCACTCCTGATTTATTTATGTCTTCACAAGACAATTTCTGTCATTGAAATTTCTCTTTCTGCTTCCAGCACCGAGTAGATTTCCTTCAGCTGATGATCGACTCCCAGAACACCAAAGAAACGGAGTCCCATAAAGGTAACAAAGGAGGGCTTCTGATGGGGAAGCCCAGAGAGATGGGCTTGTTCTGAAAATGTACAGGAAGTTCTCCAGGGAGAGGAGAATTTCTTCCATGTCATAGAATGACACACATTTTTATTATTATTTCTAGAGGCACCTTCTAGAAACATACAGGCATAGCCATATTCAAAGCTACAAGGAAAGCCCTGAACAAGCCTGTCATGCCTGGAAGTCAGGTGGTGTCTGTGGATCACCTACATAAGAACTAATGCTGGTTCTCAGGTTTCCCCAGCTCCATGGAGTCAGAACCTCTGCCTGAAATTTTGTGTCTAACATCCAATCAGGAGGCACATAGTCCCAATAATAATGATTTTTAACTAAAAATATTTAAGAATGTGTTCAACAGGTTAATCTATGGTCAAGTTTTATTTTTCCCTTTGGAACGAATAAGTAATTTGTGAAGGAAACCTTTGAAACTGCGTAAATATCTTCTTCCTCTTAATCTTTCACTTATTTGTTTGACCATCTATGGATGATTATGACTGATACCATTATTACTATGATGGCTGCTAAATGACAACTATGTTAATTTCAAGCTCCGTAGGTTTGACAACCATCTCACAAAATTCCTGAATATTTAACAATTAGTTCTAGAGAATAGGGATAGGCTAGCTCCAGAATACTACTATAAATGCATCTATGTGTATGCCTACTTCTATCTATCTATCTATCCTAAGACAACTTTCTGTAATAAAGGAAATTGTCTTTCGTTTCCCTGTTCGATGCCACTAGACTGTGACTACTAAGCACTGGACATGTGGCCAGTGCCACTGAAAACAATTATACATTGTATTTCATTTCAATTAACTAAAATTTTAATAGCCACATGTGGCTAGTGGCTATCTTATTGGTCAGCACTCTAGTCTTTGAGATTCTAGTGCAATTTGAATTCAGTAGCAGGGGTCTCATACTAACCGAATAAAAAAATTGATAGTTAAATTACCCACAACTGCATCACTGAACTGATGACTGGTAAATCACAACTCTGTACACATTTCTCACACTAATTTTATTTTTTTTTATTAAATCATAGCTGCGTACATTAGTGCAATCAAGGGGTACAATGTGCTGGTTTCATATACAATCTGAAATGTTTTCATCAATCTGTTTAACACACCCTTCATGGCATTTCTTAGGTATTGTATGAAGACATTTGTATTCTGCATGTAGTAAGTTTCGCCTGTACCCTTCTAAGATGCACCATAGATGTGGCCCCACCAATTGTCCTCCCTCCACCCCAACCTCCCCCCTCCCCTCCCTCCCCATATTCTTGGGCTATAGTTGGGTTATAGCCTTCATATGAAACCTTCAAATTAGCTTCATAGTAGGGCTGAGTACATTGGATACTTTTTCTTCCATTCTTGAGATACTTTGCTAAGAAGAATATGTTCCAGCTCCATCCATGTAAACATGAAAGAGGTAAAGT